>JACXGM010006561.1:6118-32602 GCA_016801145.1 Umbra pygmaea | reverse complement strand
ATGTTAACCCTTCTGCATGTCTCTCTATGTAGATGTTATATGTTAAACCTTCTGCATGTCTCTCTATGTAGATGTTAAATGTTAACCCTTCTGCATGTCTCTCTATGTAGATGTTATATGTTAAACCTTCTGCATGTCTCTCTATGTAGATGTTATATGTTAAACCTTCTGCATGTCTCTCTATGTAGATGTTATATGTTAAACCTTCTGCATGTCTCTCTATGTAGATGTTATATGTTAAACCTTTTGCATGTTTCTCTATGTAGATGTTATATGTTAAACCTTCTGCATGTCTCTCTATGTAGATGGTATATGTTAACCCTTCTGCATGTCTCTCTATGTAGATGTTATATGTTAAACATTCTGCATGTCTCTCTATGTAGATGTTATATGTTAAACCTTCTGCATGTTTCTCTATGTAGATGGTATATGTTAATCCTTCTGCATGTCTCTCTATGTAGATTGTATATGTTAATCCTTCTGCATGTCTCTCTATGTAGATGTTATATGTTAAACATTCTGTATGTTTATTTAAGTAGATGTTATATGTTAACCCTTCTGCATGTCTCTCTATGTAGATGTTATATGTTAATCCTTCTGCATGTCTTTCTATGTAGATGTTATATGTTAAACATTCTGTATGTTTATTTAAGTAGATGTTATATGTTAACCCTTCTGCATGTCTCTCTATGTAGATGTTATATGTTAAACCTTCTGCATGTATCTCTATGTAGATGTTATATGTTAAACATTTTGCATGTTTCTCTCTGTAGATGTTATCGGTATTTACCACAGAGATAAACTGTGGTGCAACTCCCTTTTCCACCCCCAACATGAATACTGTTCCGCCAGTGTCCCCTGTCAACCATGAAGACACAATATACCCCATCGGTTGAATCACCCATGCCCACAATGATGTGCAATCAAACACAGTTTCCTTTCCAATGCAGTGGTACGATCAGTGATTCACATCCTCAATGTTGCCGATAGGAATTCACTCCCTACTGCTGACATCCCTGCAGTCATAGTGATTCAACTCAGAGGAACGTCCCTGCTGATCCGGAGCTGGCCGTTCGTTATCATCTTTGCTCTGTGGCATATGGTTCCTTCAACATATAGTTGTAACTGATTCAACCTGATTTAGTATGCTTCATTAAAGCAGACCCTGGCGATGTACTGTGACGTGTTTCTTATTAACGGTTTACAGAGTAGGCAGCCTTATGGATTGTGTCTGCAGTGTGGTGATATGGCGTTCTTGTAATTAAGCAAACTTTTTGCTCCACAATCTAACGTAGTCAGGAGGCATGTGTCCACTTAAGATGTGTGTGTGTGTGTGTGTGTGTGTGTGTGTGTGTGTGTGTGTGTGTGTGTGTGTGTGTGTGTGTGTGTGTGTGTGTGTGTGTGTGTGTGTGTGTGTGTGCTAGAGTCACACCTGGGAGATACACAGAAACAGAACAGTAAAGACAGTGAGTGAGAGAGAGCGAAAGTGTATACCCAGGCCATGAACTGTTTTCTTCACCTTCAGTCATCTCAAATGCT
Organism: Umbra pygmaea; assembly: GCA_016801145.1. Lineage (NCBI taxonomy): Eukaryota > Metazoa > Chordata > Actinopteri > Esociformes > Umbridae > Umbra > Umbra pygmaea. The sequence continues at coordinate 31,063 of JACXGM010006561.1, read as the reverse complement.
CTGTTGTTCTGTGCTCTGCTGCTCCCTGTGGGGTCACACTGTGAGCAGCCACCAGGCCACCTGAACAAGGAGAAGGCATGGATTTCAATGGGAGATGGGGCCTTCCTATGGGCCAACGAGGGGCTTTGATCACCCCTTTGGCTATACCAGAGTTAGAAGGTTCCTGGCAACATAGAGTGGTTACCCTAGCAACAAACCTCTAAGCATTTCAATGCATTTTAATATGTAGAGTGTGTCTTAGTTGAAATAAATATGCTGTCATGATATCACACATGAAAGACCTCACACTTGTTTCTTTTCTCTCATTCTCTCATTCTCTCTCTCTCTTTTGAGATGACCTTCTCTATTGCAACCTCTACCAACCGTATGTGCAAAAGCCTCAATGACCTCTGACCCCCACACAAATCCACTCTTCTTGTCCTTCATGTAAAAAAACATTATGCATATCATTCTGGTGTCCATTCGATTTACTTTTATTTCTGGCCATCTGCATTTTGGGATGCGGGCCAGTAAGTAAGAATTTTATTGCTGTTCTACTCCTGTAGACAAAATGTGATTAGTAATATTTGATTTGAAAGTGGCTATGTGCTGAGGCTCTGCTTCACACCCTTTGGAATACGTTCATACCCTTTAGAATACATTCAAACCCTGTGGAAAACTGATCAGTTGAAATTGATCACTGCAGACCAGGTATGATATCACCTTTTGCCATTTCATGAAATGGGCCTACTGTATAGATATATGTTTCGTGTTTGTACGGTAATATGAGTTCGGTAAAGCAAAAACTATCCTAAGAATGCCTAGAGGACCATAATACAACTGTTGATTCTTCTGTCCTCGAGGCACATTTTAATTTGGAGGGTATTATGTAGGGTTTGAATACTGTATGTACATTACACATTACACACACTGAGTTCCCTGATACAGAAGATGAACTGTGTTTATCTGTGTAACCCTCTGGCATGAAGGTGACACAGGTTAGGCTGGAGAACCAAGTGCAGAGAAGTAGAACATGAGACAGCATGATGGGCGATCGCACAAAGAAGCCCGTCATAGAGAGTTTCCTGGTGTCAATCCTTGATTCAGTCAGCCATGGAGGGGAGGAACATGAATAGGTTAATTAATGTCATCTGTTATTTTGACTGAGCCAAACTTGCTTATTAGTTTTTGTTATCTTTGCATATCATTTACATTTGGACTTATCTCTGAGATTGGTAATGTATTAGTTTGAATGATTGCCATTTTCTTTATTACAGTAGGTTACAACAACCCTGCATCTGTTAATCAATAATATACTTTTTAAATCCTGTCAGTTCTATTGCAGTAGCAAACAGTTCCATTGTTTTATTTCTGCACCATCCTGAGTAAAACACTGAGCCTGTTGCAGGACAGCCTCGGCGCAAACAACGGCTAAGAAACAAGCAGTACAATTATCATTAGACCATTGTACAGCAACAGCGTAGTGAATGTTATTAAGCCTACCCTCTGGCGTTGGTCTCTGTGTGTGTAGTGCTCACGCCCAGGCACGACGGCTTACGTAACAAGGGGACCTGCAGTGCGTTAGGGAACAAGCGCTGGGGGCGGGGGTGTGTGAAACATAATGGTGGTGAGGCCTGCTGCGCTGCAGAGGGGGATTGCCTTGCGCGTGGGCGGGCAAGAGAGACAGAAAAGGTTGAGACTGAAAGAGATAGACTGTTTGTGTGTGGCTTCACCGTAGAGGAATATTCTAGCGCGGTCTGAGTGACGCTGTGAGTGGGCCCTGCCTGCTTTCGGCTCATTGATATGAAAATGACCTCAAATGCGATATTTCACCCATAGAGCAGCGAGAAAGGGATTCCATGATGTTATGAGGTTTTCTATTGTGTCTCGACTTGAGGTCATCCAACATTATTTATTTAAGGTTTTATTTAATTTCCCTTATCGGATTCGAAAAGGAATGGCAACACACATTTTATATTTAATTTTTTTATCATTGTAAGGACTCAAATCTTCACAGAACCTAGATCTTAACCATTTTTAACATTTACAGTATATGTTAGTCCCCTGGTACGCAGTTGACAGATAATGTCACTTACAAATGAACATTGTTTGATTCCAATGAGGGCTACTAGTGCAAATGTATGACTTTTACCCTAAAACTAATCCTTAAGCTGGAAATAGTGAACTGTCCCCATAAGGATAGTAAAACAAACACTCACCATTTGTATGAACAATAATACATCAAGACAATCAGCCTGCACACACAAAAACAGAAGAAATACCTTGCACAATTATTACTGACACAGTGCCCTATTTATTCAAATTAAGGTGTAAGTCAGCATGGTTGGATTTAAAATGAAATTGAGAGAAACTAGTTTTAATTTCATAAATTAAAATAAATGCATAGAATCTAATAGAGCCATCTTTCTTCCATATGAATGCAAACAGCCAGACAGTAGTCAGCATATTGAACTGGGTCTAGGTTGTTATTCTTTCCATCTAAAAGTTTACTAATAAGGAATAAAGTGTTGTGTACACGACTGTCTTACTCTCCCCAGTGTGGACAATTTCCTCAGAAACATACTACTTACACATTGGTACAAAACACATGCTAGTATTTATCCTCTTTCCTGACTTATCTCTCCCTCAATCAAATCAATCAGTCAGTCAGTCAAAAGCCTTTTTTACATCAGCAGTCAACACCAATTAGTATACAGATACCCAACACTGTTTATTATGATACGTGTTTTATACTGTATCTTCATCAAAAGAGAAACTACAGTCGTATGCAAAGGTTTAGGCACCCCTAATCATTTCCTTGATTTTCCTTTAATAATAATTGGGTTTTTGGATCAGCAATTTCATTTTGATCTATCAAATAACTGAAGGACACAGTAATATTTCAGTAGTGAAATGAAGGATAATTGCATTAACAGAAAATGTGCAATATGCATCAAAACGAAATTTGACAAGGGCATAAATTTGGTCACCCTTGCCATTTTATTGATTTCAATACCTGTAACTACCTAGCACTGATTAATTGGAACACACAATTGGTCGGGTGAACTGAAAACATTGTTCAACATTATGGTTTAGGGGAAGGCTACAAAAAGCGATCACAGAAATTTAAGCTGTCAGTGTCCATTGTGAGGAACATAGTGGGAAATAGAAGACCACAGGCACAGTTCTTGTTAAGGCCAGAAGTGGCAGACCAAGTAAAATATCTGAGAGGCAAAGGCAAAGGATGGTGAGAATCAGCGGCGCTCAGTGGTTCTTAATTGGGGAGGGCGGGCTCATGTTATGCTCGGGACCAGAGCGAATGGAACGGTGCGCAACACACCAAACCCATTGTGGGATACTGTGCGATACCATTCCGTTTCCTCCAGTTCAGACAGTACTATGAGCCAGCGCCCCCAAATTAAGATCCACCGACCGCCGCTGGTGAGAATGGTCAAAAACAGCCCACAGACCACCTCTATACAACTATTTTGTGACAAATAATAAACCTCTGAATCAAACAAGGTCAGTTACTCTGAAACTATTTCCTGGGTTGTTGCAATGGTGCTTGAGCCCAACGGATGTGGTAGATACAATATCGTATTGGTTAGGGTGTATGGCCAGCAACTGAATAGTTCTAATGAACGATTAGACAAGGTGAAAAATGTATTGTTGTGCTCTTTAGCAAATGTAAATTGCTTCGGATTAGGTCACGTTTACATTCCGATAGAGTTCAGCAACATTTTCAGGTTCACTCAAGTGTGTAAAGTTGTGGGTCTCTCTTGAATTTAACATGACCTCCAAAGGTAGCGTATGAGATTTTCAAAAATCCCACCTGGGGATTTGCAAAAAGCCCAGGAGAAATGTGTATTGTCGGGAAATGATTCGCTGTAAGTCAATTGGCTGGGCTGGTTTCTGAGTGCACCCAGCTCAAGACGTCTTGAATTACACCCACCAATACCGATTGCCATCTTGAGACTTGGCAAGGTAAACACAGTACGGAAATATTTTGCCTCATCTTGAGCAAACAAAAAAAGTGTTGCTGTAATTATAAGTTTGTGGATAATTATTTGCTTTTATAATTATTTATAGTTATTTTATAATAACCTCAAATACAATCAAAATATATATTTTCTGTTATGCAATGCAGATTACATACAATTATAAGAAATTTTAAGTAATTTTCAAAATATTTTTATGCAAAATGGAATGTATTTAACACATGCCATACATTTCTACATATATTTCAAACACATTTGTTTTAAAATTAGTTTTAATTTTAAGCTTTTATTTCAGAGGTTTTTCCACACATCTGAAAAGTAAATATCTCTTTTTAGTTTTTTTGGCGTGGAGTTGTATCTAGTGGTTTGCCCCTGTGTGTCACTGACAGCATCAGAATACTGGAAACCACGTGGCACCATCGGCAGGAATGTCCACTTCCTGGTCTAGTTTCCTCCTCTGTCCATATATGGTCATACACTTCAACTGACAGTTCTGCTAACTCTGCTGCAGAGCTCTGTTCCTCTCTCGTTTATCTTTGCGGTCTCTCTGTCTGTGCTCTTGCTGCTTCAATTTACAGCTGAGCAATGAATGATATGTTAATAGCTTTATTGCGAACCCATTGTTTTAATAACTGTTTACTAATAGTAGTTTTACTGTTTTTGTCTCATTAACAATCACCTATTTACAGTATAGTATGTGTGGCTTTATTTACATTCACCAGCCACTTTATTAGGTACACCCTGCTAGTACTAGATTGGACCCCCTATTGCCTTCAGAACTGCCTCAGTTCTTTGTGGCTTAGATTCAACAAGGTGCTGGAAACACTCCTCAGAGATCTTGGTCCATATTGACATTATTGCATGACACAGTTGCTGGACAATTGTCCATGCACCTCCATAATGTGACCATCCCGTTCCACCACGTCCCAAAGTGCTTGATTAGATTGAGGTGACTGTGGGGGCCATTTGACTACAGTGAATTCAATGTCATGTTCAAGAAACCAGTTTGAGATGATGTGAACTTTGTGACATGGCAACTTATACTGCTGGAAGTAGCAATAATAATAATAATAAACCTTTATTATATCGCACCTTTCATACAGGGAATGCAGCTCAAAGTGCATTACATCAATAAAAGTCAAATAAAGTGACAGACATTTGCATCCAATTTTTCTGTGAATGGGGTTTTGTACACTTACAAGTTAGCAGTAGATGTCTTGAGGGTGTTACGTCATGGCTTTTCGCTAGGATCTAGAACCTAACATGCTCCCATGACTTCCTGCATTCCTTTACTCTCTGAACGCCCCCCTATCATCAGATCCATTCAACCTGATTGCCAACACATGATACTGTTTGGTTGGTATATATGCACTTACACTTCAATGCACTTACACTTCAAACATAGGATTTTAGAGAATAGAAACAAGCAGGAGGACCTTCAAATCAATCCTGCAGTGAACTAGGAGCCAGTGAAATGACTTTAGAACTGGAGTAATATGTTCTCGCCTCTTTGTTTTTTTATGAGTGTATGCTGAGTTCTGGATGAGTTTAATCTTTTTTTTAAATACTTTTTTGGGAAACCTGTAAGGATGGAGTCCAATAGCATTAGTCCAATCTAGTTCTAATAAATGTGTGAATTAGTTTCTCTGCATCTTTCTGGGTTATGAACTTCTAAATTTAGCAATATTTCTGAGGTGAACAGAAGAGGTTTTGGTTACCTTGTTAAGATGAGAGGTACAACTCTGGTCAGAGTCTATAGCCGCTTTCCGACCAAGTAGTTACAGGAACGTAGTTATAGGAACAGTCCACTTCTAAACAGTTCTACTAACTACTCTCCCCCAAAACCGGTTTTGCTATTTGCATTCGCACTGGTCAAGTAGTAGGATGGATAAGGGAGTGACGAAAGCAACGCAAGGGTCTTTTATAGCGTCATCACTTGACTTTAGCGTAGGGTCACATACAACAACATTTCACAGTTTAATGTTTTTGTAACACTGGGTGTATGATTGGATATGTATGCGGATGATCTGGTTGTTTTCAGCTCAGGTAGTGCTGGGTTCCTTCCGCGGCTGGCTGTTTATTTGTTTGTTCAGATTACGAGGCTAAAACGTCATCCAATACAATTAAAAAAAGAGTTGTGTTGATATGTCTTAATAACTGAGTTTGAACCGCGGCGTTTAAAAACTACTGTAGGTTGGAGTAATAGCAATTGAGTAGCTAATTAACAGAGAAACACAAAAGACGAAGGCTCCAGCATAGTATAATACGCAACAGACAAACGAAGCGACCGGCATAATTTACAAGTTGGACCAATCAACGTAGACCTAGAAAGTAGTAGGAGTAGGAGCTAAAAAGGTTATAGGAACGGCGGTGAGAGGATCTAAATAATTCCGCAATTTCTTCTATCGGAACACAAGAAAAAAAGGGTTATAGGAACGTTATGTTCTAGGAACTGCAAAAATCCCTGCGGTCGGAAAGCGGCTAATGATAACACCTAGGCTCCTTACATCAGGTTTGATCAGGGAAGTCAGGTTACCAAGGCTCATGCTGATTTTCTCCCTTTTCTACTTTGGGGCCAACTAAGAGCATTTCTGTTTAATCCTCATATAGTGGCACTCATCCAATTATTTATGGCAATTACACACCTAGAGAGTGAGCTTATTGCATCTATGTCATCTGCACAGCATAAACATCAGTGTTAAATGATCACTCTCAGTGTTTATATAGGTCCAATGGACCTATATACACAATGAAGAGTGTTCATTTAACACTTAGGGTGTTGATTTAACACCAAACCTTTTACTGTGTGGCTCTAAAGAAATGTATAGCTGTGTGTCATCAGCATAGCTGCGGGAATTTACATTGTGTTCTCTGATGACATCAACTAGTGGAAGCATGTATAGTGAAACAAGTATGGAGCAAGACAGCTGTATATCGTGTTACTCAGATACATGTTCACCAAGACTGGCAAAAATCATTTTCTACCTGTAATGTTCAAAACCATCTGAGGACACTTTCTGAGAGACAAACCCACTTTTCGAGACAATCCAGTAGAATGTCATGATCAATGGTGTTGAATGCTGTACAACGTTCTAGGAGAACTAGGACTGAGACTTTATTTGGGTCCATACTAAGTCATTTACTATCACTCAGGTCTAGGAGGACTTGGGGCCTATACTACGTGTCAAGTTCAACATGCCCTGGATATCTTTTCATTACCTGGCTTCACTGAAACAATTGCGATCTAGATTAAAGATCAATTTGTTAAATCAACCCAAGATTCCCCAATCTAGTGACGAGCGTGTTCACATAAAAAGGGCAGTGTGTGCACCATCGGACCAATCGCAGACAAGCACAAGTCTATGAGAGCTGCATATTTCACTCAACTGCAGTAAATGATAATTTTAGATAAATTTAAAGAGCATACAAAATATAATCTAGACATAAACCAGGAAGGAAAGCTGGGAAAAAATTGCCACCCGTATATTTATAAATGCCTCAGGCTCATCAATATCACTGATTACAATTGTGTATTCAATTAAACCAATGTGTTGCTTAATGCTGATTGTGTATAACAATTTTATTTAATGTATTATTTCATTTGCAACCCTCACAGTGTTAAAAGGTCTTGGCAGCAAACAAAAAATGTACAGGGTGTGTAAATCAATCAATGTCAAAATATTTGTTTGATTTAACAAGTTTTATATGAGTTAATGGTAAATGTATGTAGGCCTACTGTCTCTACAGTGAAAGGAGATACTTTGATGTTGGTCCGTATCAAACAGACCATACATTAAAATACATGTTTCGCACTGCACTGGAACATACTGCTCAAGAAGCTGACAAAGACACGTCACTCCCTCCGCTGATCTCATCAGAGAAAGCCAATGGTGACTCCCAGAATGGTGACCCATTTTTCAATCAAGAATTGATTGGTCAGTAGGCGATGCTTTTGTTTGGGTTAATCGGTTATCTTGACTATAACCTGCTCAGGTTCGCAGCATGAGTTACCATGGCAATGTAACCTGGCAACAACTGACTCAACGTTGTGATACTGAAAACCCAGGGTTAAAGCTGAAGTTACCTTGCTAACTCCAAATCTTGCTTCCTAGTATAGGCCCCAGGACTGAGGCTTTGTTTGTGTCACCTAAATCACCATTCTTCCCCATTCTGATGCTTGGTTTAAACATCAGCAGACTGTCTTGACCATGTCTTTCTGCCTAAATGCATTGACTTTCTGCCACATGATTGCCTGATTCAGATATTTGCATTATAACCAGCAGTTGACAGGTGTATCTAATGAAGTGGTTGGTGAGTGCATGTCAAACATACATCTTACACCTATAGTGAAACCACTTGAATGCACCCACATAAATTCCACATAAATAAACAAAATGAAGCAGCCACACAAGTAGCCATAACTGAATGATTCACGGCAGGGACGGACTGGCCATCGGGAGAGTCGGGAGTTTTCCCGAACGGCCGGTCCATTCTGGGCCGAACGGGCAGTCATATTTTACTTTGACTGCCTTTGGCCAGTTACAAGTCCTGGACGAATAAAACAGGTGACAGTAGGTTGAAATGGACTAACTGTTGCATCCGCAGGAGCGCAAAACTGTGCTCGGGCCCGGCCGTCAAATCGAGAGAGAGAGTTCCTCTATGTTTAGATGAGGAGAAACCCAGAGTGAATGACGGACGTGGGGAGCGACAGATACAGCGCGCGCAGCACCCCCCTGCGGCCGCTCCATCCAAAGTCTGAATTTTTGTCCATCACTGATTTACGGCAATACCAGAATAAACAGTTTGGTTTCCTCTCAGGATGATCTGCATGATGGGGAGGTTTGTATGCACATGTAGTATTTAAACCATGTTGTTGGTGGCTAGGATAGATTAAGGTCCCCCTTTTTTCTAGTACTAAAGGCACTTTTCTCCTCCCATATTGCCCGAATTAGTCTGCTTTCAAGCGGTCTGGGGATGGATGGAAACACAATCCAACCCATGATATGTTGGTTATGGCACAATGCAGCCCTCTAGAAAATCACCATAATATGTAGTGGGCTAAGTTGCTGCATTTCAGGACAGTCTACATCATGATAGTCAGTGGTTCAAGCCTGACTATGGGCTCTCTGACTTTCCCCGGACCTCCTGCATGAGGCAGTGCAAATTGGCATAGTCCTGTCTGGGATGTGTTATCTAATTATGTGTTAGCTAATTATCAGATTATCTATCCTGCAACGTCGCTATCCAGCGACTCCTTGTGTCCAGATCAGGTACCTGTAAATTTAGTTATGGAAGTATAGTTGGTGAACCTAATCATCCCGTGCATGATCTGACTAAAGGCTTCCATGTAGGGTGAACAGTGCGAAAAGAATCGACGGCTGGGCGACATGTGGTTAGTTAAATCTGTGTGTACTACTCACCATCACACAGATCTGGTCAAAGATTTGGGGAGCTGCCAACAAGGTGGGGTTAATGGGAATTGGGAAGGAAGGAAAATGGGAGGGAGAAAGGAGATCAACATATGATGTTTACCAAAGCCATGGTTTGGGCTTTCACTCTGCCATTCGTGTATGGGAAGCCCCATCGCTGTGGGCAATACAGACTTACTAGCATCACCTGGCGAGTGGAGAGGCAAAGTCAACAGGGATTTCCTGGTCTTAGTGCTGTGGCGATTCCCCTTGTGTGCCTGGTATGCAAAACTAACTGCAAAGCTACCTGAGGTCATCAAATTACTTCCTGGTTTGAAGTAAGCAGAATGGATTGTTTGAAGATGAAGATACTATTAGAAATAAATAAATTAAACGAAGGGAGGCAAAGGGTTTTAAAGATATGAACTTAAAAAATATTCTTTAATCTGAAAACACTGGGAACAGGTATACAATACATGAGAGGGCCTTCAAGGGTGTTTTCTTGAAAAAGACATGGAACGACATGAGGAGAAACAAACTACGGAAATGTAGACTGAGGTGTCATCTAGTGGAGCCTTACGTGGGTGAATGTGGTACAATGGGTGTTAACGTTGGGGACCCTCAGCACTCCTAACCTCTTGGCTGTCTTCCTCCTCCCACTGCTCTAAAGTTTCTGGGGCAGATCAGCGCCTAAGTCAGTTTGGCTTGGCGTTTGTTTCTATTCTTGCCTAAGTCAGTTTGGCTTGGCGTTTGTTTCTATTCTTGCCTAAGTCAGTTTGGCTTGGCGTTTGTTTCTATTCTTGCCACATTGTGGTCCTGATGTTGACTAGCTGTCTGAGGAAGGGTCTGCTCGTGCTTGCTGCCCGTGGAATCTTCAGGAACCTGCCAACTTGTTTCCGGGTCATTGATGTGATATGGATTTTGTTGCGTAAACGTGTTCCCGCCAATAACGCATACCTCAGAACATGTCTTCACTACTATTTAGCATTCAGCAGTATATGGCTCATCTGTTAGTTTTTCCATTCTCAAATGAAAACATGACACTTTCTGATCTAAAATGTTTGTTGTTGCCTGTTTCCCTTTTCTCCCACCCCTCCATTTCTCTGGTAGTGCTGCAATCACATGGTTGTAACCTTGAACAGAACTTCCCATATATTTTTTACATTTTCCTTGAAAGACACCAACATACCATTTTTATTAACAATATCATTTAAAAACAAAATTCCAATGTCAACAATATTTTACAATAATAGGAACGAAGATAACATTTTAAATGTAATTAGCTTTATATTGCTCTTTTGATGATGCTTTGATTTTAGGCTGCATTTCTCTGACTAGGCTTTGTAGAATAGAGGAGGATTTCCAAGCAATTAACTGAAGAATCAGTTCAGCTTCAAAATATTTTTTGTACAAGTGAAGCATTTAAGGAGAAACTGTGTAAGTGCTTTTTTATTTAATCATTACAATTCATTAAAAAAAATTAATTATAATTACTTTTCCACGGTTGCTGATGTGGATTACCTTTGTTTATGTCCTACTGTTATCATTGCATTTTGTGTTATGAATTAGAAAAATCTGTTTACTCCCTTGGCATTCCACCTTCTAAGTACAGTGGGGCAAAAAAGTATTTAGTCAGCCACCAATTGTGCAAGTTCTCCTGCTTAAAATGATGAGAGAGTCCTGTAATTTTCATCATAGGTACACTTCTACTATGAGAGACATAATGAGAAAAAAATCCAGAAAATCACATTGTAGGATTTTTAATGAATTTATTGGTAAACAATGGTGTTCAACTCCTCACTAATGCAATATCTAATCAGCCAAGCACTTGGCAGCAAGTCAATGCATTTAGGCATATAGACATGGTCAGGATGATCTGCTGAAGTTCAAACCAAGCATCAGAATGAGGAAGAAAGGTGATTTAAGTCAGTGGTTCTCAAACCTCTCCTTAGGGACCCTCAGCTATTCCATGTATTTGAACTACCCCTGAGTTAGCACACCTGACTCAACTTATCTACTAATCAACATGTTGTTTATAAGTGAATCTGATCTGAGGGTTCAGGGCTACAGCCAAACTATGTAATGTCTTGTGGTCCCTGAGTAGAGGTTTGAGAACCACTGATTGAAGTGACTGAACGTGGTAGGGGTGGAACGGTACACAGAAGTCATGTTTCGGTTCATCCCTCGTTTCAGACATCCCGGTTCGGTACGAGTTCGGTACAATGGAGGGAAAAGCTAAACAAAAATGCAGAATGCAATTTTATTTATTGTGCATGACTCAAGCTGTACCATCTAGTGTCATACAGTCTCCCCCCTGAGCTAGCACATCTGGATGATTGCGTCGGATATCCGTTAGCATGTTAGATGTATTTCCACTCACATACCCACCACCTGCTGAATAACGCTGACACAGTCCTCATCTTATTAACCACTCTATCGCCTATACTACTGTAACCGATATATACAACCTATGACTGTAACTGACTGGGAAACCAAAGTTTTCCCAAACATGCGATCTTAGATGTCGGCGGGTCCTCTAACTCTTGTGGGTCGCCACCACTCGCCATACACGTCCTTACTGTACGTACACACCGCCACAGACTTGAGCTTCCAAAGAATGCCCTGTCAAGGACGCTTGTCAAAAAAGTATGGGGAAGCTTTTGACGCTTTGGCCGCTTTGGCCGCTCTGACATGGTATGATCAGACTGTAAAAATAGGGCAGGACTAGCATACGTAGCCTACTTAAATATATCATGAGCAAATGAATTGCATTCCCGTATATATTTCGATTGGTTGCTGGTCGTTAGCCGCTGAACCGCGTCATAACTCATTACCATAAAGTTGAACAAACTTCAACTTCTCTGCTTGACGCTCAACACGCCTAAAACGCCCAAAACGCAACGCCGACTGATTTGCCGGTCCTTGCAGCTGAGAGAAGCTGGCTTCCATTGAAAATGAATGACTTCCGGTAACTTTGGAAGCTCAAGTCTGTGGCGGTGTGTACGTACAGTTAGTGCTGCTATCTCTGACTCACTCACCGGACCGGACCGCCGACCTGACAAAAAACTGCATGTGTGGAGCTTGGCTACTTAGCTTCAGAGCTCAGGCGGGGCTACAGTATAGGAGTCCATAAACAACCTGCGTATCTAACGGTAGTTCCGCATTACATTAATTAATTTCCATGCAAGTTTAATTTATTTTTATACCGTGTATTCTCTGTGTAAATTCACGCACCGAACCTTGAATCCCGTACCGTTTCGGTTCAATACGAGTACATGTATCGTTCCACCCCTAGAACCTGGCATGGTTGTTGGTGCCAGATGGACTGGTTTGATTATTTCATAAAGTGCTGATCTACTAGGATTTTCCTGCACAAATATCTCTAGGATTTACAGAAAATTAGTGAGTGGCATTTCTCTGGGCAAAACTGCCTTGATGATGGCAGAAGTCAGAGGAGAATGGCCATACTGGTGTGAGCTGGTAGAAAGGCAACAATAACTCAAAAAACCACTTGTTACAACCAAGGTATGCAGAAGAGTATCTCTGAACGAATGAATTTCGAAGCAGACGGGCTACAATAGAGCCTCAGGGCCGAATTTACTAACATTAGCGCAGTTTGCGCTGCGTCTGTTTATGCGAGTTCGGTAATAGCGCACGCTATGCTTCCACATTTAGCGTAGTATTTATCAAACCCGATACCTATTATGCGATCAGTGTATACTCCGCCCTCCATTAGCGCGCCTCTAAAAGAGAAAACAATGGGACTGTATGTATCTATCATGGATCTCCCTATGGGAAAAAGAATGCGCAAGCTTAAATTTAGTGAAGAAGAAATTAACATCTTAGTGCATGAAGTAACAGCAAACCTGAACATATTACAGGGCAGAACATCCACACCCTTGGAAAAAAATCAATTTGGATTGCCATAACAAGTTAAATCAACTCGTTATCATCTACACGGAGAGAAGTGGAGGAGGTAAAAAAACGGTGGCAAGACATAAAGCGCAGAACAAAAGAGAAGGTTGCGTACAACCGGGCACAATCGAGGAGAACCGGTTCAGGTCCACCAGAAACAGACACGCTAACTACTACTGAAGAGGTGGTGTAGCAAATACACGTTCCCGAACAAGTGGAAGGTGTGGACGGCATAGATACTGCTGAGATATCTAGAGAATGAAGGTATGTGTGGTTTGTAATGATACTGTTGTGTTGGCATTTGGCATATATGTTTAGCCTATATCTTTAATATGTAAAGCCAACCGATGTGGTTAAGTAATTAAAGAGTGTTATATAGGTCAATAATCGCAAATTTGCTTATCAAAAATGGAAAAGATTTTTTGTGCCAAGTGTATTTGATGCTTTGTTTGGAACTTGTTGCTGTCACTGCTGCCATTGATGTATATTTGAACACACTGAAAAACGCGCTTGCTGGTTTAGACCTGCTTTTAAGAGGCGGAGAATTCCCCCGCAGAATAGAGGCGCGCTTTTACTGGCAGTCTTTGTAAATACCACAGAATATATAATTAGGCACACTTTACGCGTATCCTCCCACCTTTTTGGGTGGAACTCCCACTTTCCCCATGACCCTCCCATGAACGCATATTGAAAGCGCAACTTGTCTCTTGTCGCTCATGTGGCAGGCAATCTGCAATTTTACCCAAGTGCGCCCGGTTTGTAAATAGCCCGCATCGGTTACGTCCGTTTTTGCGACCAATTAGCGCCTGGAAACAGGCGCAAACGGCTTGATAAATCTAGCCCTCAGTTTGCAGTTAACAACAGGAAATTGAGGCTATAATTTGCACATACCCACCAAAATGGGACAATAGAAGATTGGAAAAACGTTGCCTGGTCTGATGAGTATCGATTTCTGCTGCGACATTCAGATGGTAGAGTCAGAATTTGATGTTATCAACATGAAACCATGGATCCATCCTGCATTATTAATGGTTCAGGCTGGTGGTGGTGGTTTAATGGTGTGGGGGATATTTTCTTGACACACTTTGGGCCCCTTTGTACATATTCAGCATTATTTAAATGCCACATCCTACCTGAGTATTGTTGCTGACAATGTCCATCCCTTTATGTCCACAGTGTAAACATCTTCTAATTACTACTTTCAGCAAGATAACACGTCATGTCACAAAGCTCACATCATCTCAAACTGGTTTCTTGTACATGGCAATGAGTTCACTGTACAAAAATGTCCTCCACAGTCACCTGATCTCAATCCAATCAAGCACCTTTGGAATGTGGTGGAACGGAATATTCACATCATGAATGTGCAGCCGACAAATCTGCAGCAACTTTTTGATGCAATTATGTCAAAATGGAGTAAAATCTCGGAGGGATTTTTACAGCACCTTGTTTAATCTATGCCATGAAGGATTAAGACAGTTTTAAGGTAAAAGGGGATCAAACCCGGTATTAGCAAGGTGTGACTAACAAAGTAGTCAGTGATGTCATACTATATTGAACACTTCTGTGACAATAAACGCATATTTAAATGAAACAGACAAGATTGAAAAGTAGAAAGTAACTTGCCTCCATTGAAATAGTAAGGAATTAATTTATATGTTTTAAAAAGCACTTCCTTTTTGTTGCTGTTGACACCAGTATAAGCTGGCCTTTGTTGCACCATAGGCTTACAGAAAGGTCTGTGGTAATATCTCTGCTCAGAAGCCTTCCCTCCCCTACCTCTCCTTCATTTCCTCCCTTCTTCCGGGGCTTTCCCAGGACAAGTCCTGACCTCTGTAAACCCGTCACACAGTTACAAACACAGACTCACACACCCACCCATGCATGCATGCACATGCACACACACACTCACACACACAGGTTTATCAAAGCCAGCCTCTCTGCAGCTGTCAGCACTACTGGGCAATAGCAGCTCTGACTGTGTTGCCCTGAACTCCCCCCACACCAACACCCTCGCCCACCCCAGTGTTTACCAGCTCATTTTCCTTGGTTGGTAGAAAGAGCCTGCAAGCTCTAATATGTGCTGTGATAATGAGACTCCCTGCAACGTTCATTCGTTACTTTTCTCAGTGTTATACTTCATATAATTGTCCACTTGTACTATATCACTGAAGAAACTAAAGCATTGTGTTCAAAACGGCAAAGCCATTCCTTAAGGTACATTTCCCACAGGTCATTGCACTTGCGATAATAAGGAAAGTGCGTGTCATTGAGGTCCTTGTTTTATCAGCAAATCTATGTGTAAGTGCAATTACGATTGCAGGCAACATTAAAAGCAATGTTCATCATAATGTATGTTTAAGTAAAACAAATATTACTAATGTTGTAACACGAAAAGTTGTTTGCATGGTGTTTGAACCGTAGGGACATTACCTGTGCTTTGTGCCAGCACCTTACCATTACCATTCATCATGTTTCAGTGTGCCAGCTCTGTGGTGAGCTCTGCTGTGTGCTCGCTCATTTCTGTGGCACAATCTCCAAACCTGCTTCACACTACCATGGTGCATACGAATCCTCCTCTTCTGTTAGTGGGCGATGGCAGCGTGGTGTTAACCAGTGAGTGTGCTTCCAGTAGGTTCTGTGCCTTTTTCAGCTGTTGTGGAGGAGAAAATGAGCCTACACACACACCAGTCCCTCCTTGAGATTTTCTTGTCATTTATGTCGCTAGCCCAGGGTTGTTTATGCGTGGTTTGGAGAGTCTGCTGCTAAAGAGTTGTTTGTACATTTAATGTAACCTAAGAAATGTTCACTGATTGGTGGAAAATCATAGCAGAAGCCCACGGACAACCAATAGAATTCATAACTAACTAGAATGCATGTAATATGCGATGAGAACAATGTGTGGTATTCTCCTATGCATTTTGAATGGCGTGGATTAGACTGTGTTTTCTGCGAGGAGGTTTTCCATCGAAATTGGTGATGTGTGATTAGATATTAAAATGGTGTTTTTCAGGTATGGCGACATTGTGGTTCTTTTAAATAATTCTCCCTTGAACAAAAGTATACATTTTTTAAATAAAAAGTGTGTTCAAGTGCTGTATGTATTTGTACAAATGTGAGCAGCTTTTCCCATACTGTAATGATTTTGAGATACTTGGCAACCTGTAGTGTTGAGAACTTCACGTCTTAGCTTATTGTCCTTCATTATTTCTGACTGAATCGCATGCCGACGGATGCCTCATAGGCAGAAATCCATCTTCTCTGGCAAAGCAACTAGAAGAAAGAGAAAATGGGAAGAAAGGAGGACCTTCCTGGTTAGACAAATCAAGAACGAGTATATTTTGAGAGAGAATATGTGCCAGCCCTGACAAAGACACCCAGATACACGTCACATTGAAGTGCTAAAAGGAAGTGCCTGGTGCCTAATGGACACACCTTTTTCTTTTGCCTCTGTTTTGATGTTTTTAGAATTACTTTGCAAAACTGATATAAAAAGTGATGTGCTGACCTTTGTCGTTATCTCTCAATATGTGTCGGCTGGGTTTCTGAGTGTGCTTGCACATGGCTTATCCTTTCCCTTATGCACATGTGCATGTTTGTTCTAAACTTCATGCAAGTCCTGTTTGAATAGGTAGTTATATTCAATAACATTTAGGTCCATTGGATTGAGGTGTACAAACAGTGAGCCAAACATCAGGCATGAAAAAGGCCTCAATAGAATGCCCAGGGCTAGGTGTATAGGTCGGCACTGAGGTCTTCCATCTACTTCGCTAGAGTCACATTCAGTCAAGATACACTTTTAATAGGTCTGTGTGCAAGAGGAAGTTATTATGAAGTATTTGTGCTATTGCAGAACAGCGTTACAGCCTTGCTTGGAAGTGTATTGGAACCACGGGTATGCTAGACATCCAGTCACTGCCCTGAATGGCTTGTGAAACCCTTACCCTAATGTTCTGATCTCTGCCTTTAACTCAGGGGTCACTGAATTCTGTCCTGGAGGGCTAACACTCTGTTTTTACTCCGACTGCACATAATGTAGCCTCATTCAGTTTATCAACCAGCTAATTATTATAATCTGGTGTGCTAGATTGTGATTGGAGGGAATCCCTACAGGGTGGTAGCTCTCCAGGACCAGGGTTGTTGACCCCTGCTTTAACTGGATCACCTATGCAAATCCATGATCAAACATCTCCTCTGTAGCGTGTACATAGAACAACCCCTATGCAGAAATCATCCTGGGGCTAAAACACACAGAATCACCTGGCACCTGTATATTTATGCAAATAGGCAGGTTGTTTTTTTCCACTGTTGTTGCTGATTCTTGTTCTAGGGAAGCTCTTACCGAATTATGTGATTGGTTGACTAAATAATGATGTGATCCGTTTGCTCAAAATTCCTGTATTTTCCACATGTTGAGATGCCTCACGGTGAGATAATTGTTAGGGTTACTGTAGGTTTAGGGTCTGGTGAGGTTTGGGGTTAGGGTGTATGAGACAAGCACTATGCAAGATCAAACGTTTTGCATGCAGACATTTTGAAATTGAAAGTCCCCCCTCACGAAGGAGACAACTCATGTGTTAACTTGTGCTTTGGGGCAGAGCTGCTCCTACATAAGAATAAGAACTCTAAGCTGCTGCATATTCTTACAGGTTTGTGTGGCAGATGATGTAGTCCCATTTCACTACCTCAAGGCCCGTTCTACAGTCTACACAATCCACCACATTTACACTTACAATGCCAATGCATTTATTTTGAATGTGCACCGTTTTCTAATTGATCAAAAACACCATAATAAATGATGTACATTATTCATTCTTTGCATAACATAAATACTGTGGTCTGCAGGAAGGAATTCTTTTGACACCAAACTCAAAACATGATGGTTTGGTTGCGCGTAACCTTTTGTGAGTCATTTAAATGATGCCCCGGAAACGTTTTCCCTTGGGCATGGGGTATACCCACGACACAACACATCCTGTCTCATACTGTTTGCTCTGAACACAAAGTTGTTGGGGAAATACTTCCCCCAGTTTCCTTGTACAGTATGTTCACACAGTTGTAGCCCAAGGCTGAGGCTACTCCCATAGCATTTTCTATTCCTTAGTTTCTCTCCCTGTTTCCTGATGAACTCCTCACCCTCCCTCTCTCTGTCTCTATACCTTCCCTCTCTCGGTTTGTCCTGCTATACCTGTTTCGCCCGTTCTGCACCTGGTTAAACAGGTTTCTGCTCCCTAACATGCTTCCAGTGGGAAGGACTCATACTTCCACTCTTCCAGTGCCCCCCCATGCTGACTTAACACCTCTACTAGCCTTGTCACACCTTTACCCCCCATCCATGACCCTGGCGGTGGGGGGGAATCGTGGCATAGCTGGTTCGAAAGACATGTCTTCCATCTATGAGCAAGACGGTTAACCCTAATTGCTCCTCCTCCACCTTATTGATCTTTGCTGCAACTGTTAAATTATCATGAAACAAAAAAAGGAAAGAAATAACGTAATAAAGAGAGCGTGTCTAGATTGAATATGTAAAGCAGAAGAGCTCCTGTTGTGTTCAACATTCCATCTGGCCTTTATAAAAATGTTACGCTGTTATCTTTTACCTGAATAAAGTGTCGTGCTGCCAGCATGTAGGACGTCATACAGAGTTGCCAAACAATAGGGAAGGAATAAGTAAATATTACCTTTTGCACAAACACTATTCAGGCACTGCTTGTGTTTCTGGTGTTCCTTACTGGATGTATCTCCATTATTGTCGGCCAGGTCTTGGTCTAGTTCTGGCTCCTGTTCCTTCTAGGCTGAGCACTATAATGATTTCTCCCCTTCCTCCTGGTCTTTAATCGGTAGGTTTTGCCGGCCTGCATGACTCTGGTGTGGTCCCGTTCTCACTGGGGGTATCCAGACTACCAGACTACTGTAACAATTATTGAGCTTTGATAGAACAAAGAATGTATCAAAGAGAAGCCCACACAGGGCTAATTGCGGTTAAGGGGAGTAACACATCAACATACACACCCAGATGAACTGACACAAAAGGATACGAATTAGTGTCTGTTGATAAGTCCAGTAGGGAGGATGTGGTTTGTGCAAAGGAGGCAGCACATTAAATCCCGACCAACGGAACTGTACAGAAATAATACATTCAGGGGGTAGGATGGGGGCTGTTGGGGTGAAAGCAGGGGAGGGGTTCTGAGTAGTGTCCCTCACCCACCTCTCCTTGCGTCTAATGTTAACCAGATTGCCTTGCTGTGTCGGAGTGCGTGACTGTTTGTGTGGATGTGCGCGTGGCTCTGTGTACGAGATCGGTTTGTTCTGTGTTGTTAAGACACGTTTAGAGCTTCCTGCCTCACACACACACGCACGCACACACACACACACACACACACACACACGCACACACACACACACACACACACACACACACGCACACACACACACACACACACACAGATCGCTCTTTCCTCCTGCCAATGTGTGTGTTCTTATTCTGCTTCCCAGAAAGCCACAGACAGAGTGCAGGAAGCATACCAGGATGGTGTGTGCTCGTGTGTGTGTGCTTGTGTGCTTGTGTGTGTGTGTTAATCTGAAAATCTAACTGACTGTCAGGAACAAACTGTTACTCTTTGATTTAATATCACTAACTCTGAACAGGGTGACCAGTCATCATATTAAAATGGGTTGTACATGTACTTGGGTATCACCGTGACACTATTGAATCAAGCGAAAGCAGTTGAACATGCACGACCCAAACCTTCAGCAGGCTGCGGTGTGACAGAAGCATGTACCTCTCTGGAGACTCCATAAACAATGTTGCCTTCAGGCATATAAAACAAGTGGCCCTCGTGTTTATTAGAGAGTCTACACTGCTGGCAATGATGAGAACACAAATAGTCTTGTGAGAGAAAGATTATTTTTTACTGACTGTAAATGTTAAAAAAACACTCCTTTCAGTGTTTTGGAGACTCTGTTCCCAGGTCTCCTACAACAGCCTTAAGGTGTGTGTGTGTGTGTGTGTGTGTGTGTGTGTGTGTGTGAGTCCATGTGTGTGTGTGTGTGTGTGTTTGTGTGTGTGTGAGAGTCCATGTGCGTGTGTGGGAGCAGGCAGGGTGCCCAGTATCACAGGGGAGCTGTGAGAATGGGATGAGGAGAGAGCAAGAAGGAGACGACCAGGGAGAGGCCTGGGAAAGTGGCAGCCCAATACCAGTCCTGTTTACACTGGAGTCGCCCCCGTGTTAAATAACAAAGGTATAATCTGGCCATCTGACAGTACGCCTAAGAAATGCTGGGATTCTGTACAGGTCGACACTTCTGGGTGAAACTCTATCTTGTCCTTGTTGTCGGTTGAAAAAGTAATTATTTGATGATCTTGTTGTTTTGCTCCCCAGCAGTTCATGTAAGTTAGTCACTGCATGAATTGTAATTCAGGTGAATTCTGTGGTTACTACATTCTGTTTTTGTCCTGTAGCCTGAAAGTATGTTGTTCCTCTCATAGCTTTCTGTGCCAGGACAACTTGACATTGCAGGACAATCTGTTATTGTAGCTTTTCAACAGCGAAGAAACCTCTTCTTTCTGCAAAGCACAAAGAAGTCTTTAAAAAATGCCATGCACAAGTTAGCTGCAAGATGGCACAATGTTCCTCCGTGGTTAATCATTAAGGATACACCTTACCTTTGATGTAACTGGCCTATATAGATCGTGCTAAATGTAAATGTTTTTACGGAAGCAAAATAAAGCATATTCACACAATGGCTAAAACGGGACCTGTTCGAAGATTATAAGGAAATGATCTGACTAAGTTCAAACAGATTTTGGACATCTCATTGTGGGTTTTATGTGCATTTACAGTACATATAGAATTTTACAAGATTATTGGCGCCCCTGTAAAAGATAGCAAGAAAGGCTATAAAAAATGTTATTATTTGTCAGCTTGATATTTTACACACGAGAGAAACCTATCCATAAACATTTTTTTTGAGTTAATCTATCGTAAGTAATTTAGGAAGTCATCCATTATCTCCTGATTCACTGGGGTATAAATATGCAATGACACAAATGCCAACCTCTTAAGTTCTTCTAAACTGGGTTGTTGTTGGATGTTCCTGCCAGTCTCACTATTCAGTGAATCAAGCTTTTGCTGTTGCTATCCTAGACCCTGACCTTAAACCTGTGGCGTGAGCTGAAGAAGAGAGTCCACAAAGGACAAAAGACAATTCTTGAAGAATCTCTCAAGACACTTCAAGAATTGATGTTCTTATGTTCTCCCAGTTCATCAAACAAGAAAGGAGAATACTCACTGTTGTCATTTTGTCAGGAGGTAGGTGCACAAATCAATAAATGCAGAGCTAGCAATGATATTGACAATTTTAACTTAATAATTGTTTGGTAACACTTTATTTTGAGAGTCCAAAAAGTGTATCTGTAGATGCTCTACAGATTACCTGCAGACTATCAACAACATTATAACAAACTATCTACTAACCCTAACCCTAATCCTAACCTTAACCCTTCCCCTAATGTTAACCCTAACCTTAACCATTACCCTAAAACATATTCTAAACTTACCCCTACCCTTTAACTACACAATTAGTTGCTTATCAACAGATAGTTTGTTGATAGTTTGTTGATAGTCATATCATCAACAAACTATCTGTAGAGCACATACAGATGGAATTCTGGACTCTCCAAATAAAGTGTAACCAATTGTTTTTTGTTATTTTGTTAGAATGAGATTTACTTTGTAAAAGATTGGGAAACAATTGCATTCTAAATAAGTCTAAACATTTTTCATTTTCAACAGAAATAAAGGATCTTAGAGCAGGACCGTTTCTAGCAGGGGGGCTGACACGTTCACCTGGCAACACTATATTATGGGGGCAACACAAACTCAGATTTTTCCTATCAGAATAATAGCGCTCTTTTTTGAGTTTGTGTTGTCGGGATCATATTGTGTTGTCAGGTGAACGTGTTGGCCCCCCTGCTAGAAACGGCTACATCCCAAATTCTCCAACGAGGCTAATATAACAAAGATTTTTTTTTTTAAATCCTCCCCTCCAAATAGGTCTTTCCCAATTTGCCCCATGAGCAGGTTTAGGGTGCTCACGTGCTGTCATTCAACCACGTGTCGCTGTGTCGTCCCATTCATAACCTATAGCTCAGTCAAAAAGGAAGCATTTAGTGAACACAGGCTAGGAAGTTTTACGCATTCACCAACTACACTTCTGTGATAGAACACAAAATGTCATACTGTACATGTACAAAACATGCATTCATGAAGATCAATTTTGTGGAACTGTTAATGAGTTCTAAGATCTGACAGTGTTTGACAATGGACGTCTGCAAGACAGCACCAATAGATCAACAATTACACCATAGACTCAATTCTTAAAATACTGTATGGAACAGAACAATGTGTTGAACAAGATACTTACTCAGATGTTTTAAGGCTGCAGGGTGTTGTCTGTCTGTTATTTCAGATTTGCTGTTTGGGTTGCAGAGTGTGAAAGGTGACTATTGTAGCGGTAGGGCCTAGGGATATCGATCCTCCTAGGCCTGTGGACGAGTCTTCAATGGGTCTCGTTGTAGTTGAAGATACATTGTGAAACTGCCCTTTGTTGCTGCTCTTTACGTCTGTTCTGTGGTAACCTGCTTGTTGTTGTGAAGAACAGTTGAAACTTAAATCTTCAGGCAGGCATAATTCAGGAATGTAATTCTACGATCCAAATGCAATTCCTTTCAGAATTCAAATGACTTGAGTCATGTTATTGTTGATGTCATGATTGACCTTTTGATTTCTGTCAATATCAATCCTGCCGACTTTATTGCCAGAATGATCCTAAACCGTAGCTGAATCAAGCCAGCAGCTGGGAATTGGCCCTTTCTTCTGTCATCTGACTGTGGTTACTTCTTTGGCCGTGTCTTTCTCTGTCTTCTTCTCTCTTTCTCTCTCCGATCTCCAAACTCCTTTTCCTTCTTTCTTTCTCTCCTTAGTGCTCTGGCCAACACATTAAATGGCAATGGTCTTTGAAATCAAGTCTGCCTTGTGAAGTAGATACTTGAACGTGTGATGCTCTGTGTGTCTCTCGGTCTCTCTGTCCGTCTGTCCGTCTGCATTCCTGCATACCCGTGCACAGATTCCTTGTACTCTAACCTAAGCTGTACCAATGTGTCGGCCAGAAATGCAAAGCTCCTTACCACAGGGCAAACCAACTGTCGGGCTGTTAATACAAGCTTTCATACTCTCTCTTCAGCTCTCTGAGTATAGACCATCCAGCCTCAAAACATGTCTACATTTTACTAAGAAGCATTACCATATCTTACCAGACTCTCCATTAGTGCTTATAGGACCAAAAATAGAATTGTTCATTCTAACATAAAACTCAAATTTCTAAAATAGGATTTATGAAACATCCGCACCGCTCTAAAATCAACCTGCACTATCAAGAATGCAATCGACAGGTTACAGTCTGAAATCAGGGCATTGTATCTAGATCCATTTTTTGAACAGGAAATCATGGTTGCACCTACAAATTAGAAAACATTTGCTTCAATCCTGTATGTCAAAGCATGTGACATTGACTGTTACTTATGGTCACCAGTCTAAAGACCAGAACGAGTGATCATGGTCAGGTCAGATGGGACCAGGTGATGTCATGGGGTCCAGTGTTCAGTCATCCATATGTTCATGTCACCACCAGGCTCACGTTACACAATATATCACAACATTTATTGATGGCTGACTCAGTTATGAAATACATAATTCAATGCATCAGATTGTTTTACCTTTATGGATAGAGTGAAGGGAATATGACTATGTGCGTTGCCAAGCAGAGCTGTTTTGTGGAATCCTTGCAGAAGACTGTTGCTCATGACAGCATCGGGTCATAAGACTCCACGGCTTCACCACTCACGCTGAGTCAGCAAGGCTACGGGAGTCGAATTACATGTAATGTAATAGATAAGCTGTTTCACTGAGGAGGGTTTTAATAGCCTCTGCCCTGAATTACATTGTCATCTCCCATAGATACCAACGGGACAGTGACACAAAATTTATTTGCTTCTGTATGAGAGCTTGTTGTGGCCGCTATGCAACGCCACTGTTGTGCCAACACCACTGAGATGGAACAGTAGCTTGATTGACATTTTACGCATCTACATTTCAGTTGTTCAGCTGATGTTCCTGTCCAGAGTGACTTACAGGAAGTACAGAGACATCCACTTGAGCAACTTAGGGTAAAGTGCCTTGCTCATGGGCATAACAGAAATGTTTCCGCTCGGGAATCAAACTGTAACATTCCAATTACAAGTCTGACTGCTTAAACACTGAGCTATCTCGACAGCTTCGATGGGAGGCTGTGGGTCAGGTGGTTTACTGCACAACACTGATCTTGTGTTATTTCCCTCCACGTGGCCAGACAACCATAAGACACTCGTAGAGTGACCTCAGCGTCTCCATGCTGGAACTGCCCCGTCACCGCCTTTCCTCTTCCTCTGTCTCACCCCATCCTACTACTGTTACTCCCATTGGCTCATTCATCCTGACACACTCACAGTTTAATCCAATGGCATCGCTAGGATAGGCAGTTGGTGAGCTCATGCACACAATCACGAATCCTGAGATCACTGATTTAACAAGAAACCCCCCCCCCCC
>JACXGM010006560.1:0-32422 GCA_016801145.1 Umbra pygmaea | reverse complement strand
TCTCTCTCTCTCTGTCTCTCTCTCTGTCTCTCCCTCCATCTCTCTGTCTTGTGTTCCCATATTGATTATCAGACACACTGTAGATAGTTTACTGTTGTTAAATAAATGTTGTTGATAAGGCGTGATATCCAGTGGATTAATGTCTTAATATGTGGTTTGTTTTTATAAAATATTTTGTTTACTCTAATTCTTCCATTTTCTCTCTGTTTCCAGAATGCTGATGTCTATGCCCTTGGAATTATGGGTAATAAAAGATACTGAATCTCCTGCTGCTTATCCTTGGATAACAACCAATGAGAAGAGAAAGGGGTTTTACTGGACACACCCCTGAAGCACTTTGACTGACAGTAAACCTCATTGCTTTTCGGTGTATTGGTTTTGATAACCAATGGGGACGTGTGCCAGTAAAATTCTGAACACCTGTTGGTTGCTCCTAGCCCGCCAAGGAAGAATTTGAAGCCAATCAGACAGGACTATTGACTGCCGATGGCCGAATGGGAGCAAATAATAATGTTCAATCATCAGCTTAAAGAAACCCAATTATTCAATCAAAAAGCAGGACTTAGTCTAATGACGGCTAAATAAACATAGTATATTAACACAAAATGTATATACATATATGTTCAAAAGTGCCTCCTTTTTGATTGTAGCCATTTTACTAAGAAAGTTTTTGTGCTAGCTTTAAATTACAATGTTGTGTTAGGAGAGTGTGCAAAGATGAGAATGTGTGCACAGGTACAGCTATATATTATAAATATTGATGGTAATAGCTATTAGTTGGACTTAGTGTCATACTGTGAGCAATTGTTTGAACGTGAGCAATTGTTTGAATGTATCTCTTTGCCTTTCTTTCTCCAAACCTCTCAATATAGTTCTCACTTGGCCCACACCTGTCAACCAAGAATGCATAGTCGTCACAAATATCATACAAACACGCCCACATTCTACACAATGAGACACTCATCTCTCACCGTAAACGCTGGCTCTGGACAATATGTATTTAAAACACTGAGTGAGAGTCTCTCACTTGAGGCGTAATGTTGTAGGTCACGAGTGGTGTATGTGAATTGCATTGGCTGTTTGAATATAGCCTTGCTGAATAGAAGTGTGGCAACACAAACAGGTCAGATTATGATATGCTTGCTTGGCAGTAAATGGCTAGTTTTGCTGACCACAGCTTCGATTTACCTCATGGATATCATCTTACTCAATCCAGTTATCTGCTAAAGTGTTAGCATTTATTAGACCGGTACAGGTCTTTCAATCCATGTATCGAGAGCCTCTTAGAGACAGTTTAGTGTCCATAAGGATAAAGAAGGCGCTCACATTAGCTATGCTAATAATAACCCTTGTAATGGTTGGCTTAGTTAAAGTCTAATATGTTCTTGCTAGCTGATGGGAACATGCAAATGTAGCCTAGTTAGGAAAGTATAGGAGTTAGGGGTGCAATATAGGCCCACAACTTTCATTCTGTTTCTTTCTTTGTCTCACTCTTGGGCGCTCACTTTAAACTATATGCTATGCATTAGCACTACAGTGCCTGTATGTAAGTTGCTTTCCTGTTAGTACCATTGTCTAAAACTACATTTGTGCTATATTTAGGCTATTTCTGTTTTTTTCCTCTTACTGTACAGTTGTTTAAACTAAAGGTAACCTGTCCTTTGGTACTGTTTCAAGGGTTACATTCAAGGACTTGGTGACCCACGAAATGAAATGACTGGTGCTGACTCCTTTGGGCCTGCCAGGAACCCAGTTGAAGACTTCATCAATGGCCCGATCTGTGCCAAATTGAATATATGCTGTGACTCTGTTAGACAATACATTGAAAAGCTACTACGAGTTCTGACGTTTTAATTTTGTTTGTAAAATATTATAACCTTGGCTGCTCTCAAGTGTTTTCTTTAGTATGGTAAGAATCACACAAAAAGTGGTTTTTGAAACACATCTTGCCACACATTTTTCCTCTGGGACACTTGTGAAAGAAAGGGCCAGGGGGTTGCACTTCTGAAATGATACTTCATGAACAATACTAATGGCTTAACATAGGTGGCCAACATGAGAAATCACAGAAGCGGAAAAGTAATCCCCTTTTAGAAAAAACACTTCTCTGTCCACGTTTTACTACTGCCACATTTGTATATTCAGACCTTAAATCTGGTGATCTCTTTCACTTCCGCCGCACTTGTCACATGACTATCAGGACTAGGAACATAACATGGTGACTTTATTGCTTCTAGATTGGGATCTGTGGTCAGGACAATTGGCCATAATGGTTTCTAATGCAGAGGTGGGGTTAATAAAATAGTTGGACTACAACCTAACTGTGCTGGGCTTGTTTCTAGTGAGGGTTCACACCATGGCACACAGTGTTGGGGAAAGCTACTTTTCAGTTACATTCCAGTTACATGTTGAGTTTACAAGTTTTGGGAAGTCCCTAAATAAGACAAAATGATCATATCTTAAAAGTAACCTATTAACCTAGGTATTAAACAAATAGAGGAAAGAAAATATCAATCATGGTCACCAGTAAGATCTGAACTCCATTTACCTGATCATTTTGTCTTAATTAGGGACTTCCCAACACTTGTGAACTCAGCAAGTAACTGGAATGTAACTGTGCAAGCTACCAACACTGATGGCAAATCTATACACACACACTCACACAAACACATAACCTAAACACAGTAAATAGTTTCAATTCTATTTTGTTTCCTAACTAAAGCCGGAGCTTATGTACCAGTTATTACGGTGAACACACTTTAAGTGCAAAAGTTAACTTAAAAGTTAAAAATGTTTTCAGGCTTTTAAATGTGAACAATGGTCATAAACATTGATTACTGTTTATGTCTGAAAGGATCTGATTGAAAAAGTAGCTGTTGAAAGTAAGTAACAAGTACTTTGCTTCAGAGAGGTGAAGTACTTGATGGCAACAGTGACATGTTTCCTTTCAACGTACCCACTACTCGGGTCTAGAGAGCAGAGCAAGGTTGCGCAACGTGGGGGGTCAGCGGTTAGGAGTTGGACTAGTAGTCGGAAGGTTTACGGTTCAATTCCCGGCTGTGCCAAATGTCGTTGTGTCCTTGAGCAAGGTACTTAACCCTAAGTTGCTCCAGGGAGAATGTCTCTGTACTTATTGTAAGTTGCTGTGGATAAGAGTGTCTGGTAAAATGTAAATAAATGTGTTAGTATGAAATTAAGTTATTAAGGAGTTGTTGTTAAGCGAAATCCTCCGTTACAATGGGAGAGTTCTAAACCTATGTAAGATTGACAGGAAATGCACTGTTAATTGATTAGTTCTAATTGATTTGCTCTAATTATCATTCTATAAAATGGTCATATTTGCCTGAGATATTAAAATATTTAGCTTTCAAAAAGGACAAAAGGAATCAACAACATATAATCTGCTATTTGTATTCCTTTGATCATATGTATTAATCTGATGACTAGCCGAGTGTTCTGGGTGGATGTCACAGTTTGTGGCGATCACACTATGGGGCAGGAGGTGACATTTGAAATAACTGTTCTGTAATCACACACACACACACACACATACACACACGCAGAAAGGCTTCTACAACCACACACACACAGAAAGCCTGCTACAACCATGACTCAGATGTCCTGCTGACATATTAATGATAAGTGTTTGATGATCCAATTGCTTTACACACAAAGCCATTGAATTATATTATTATATTACCCAACTTGTCTCTTCCCTGTGATACGATCTATGTGACTAGTGGCAAGATGCCAGCAGGTTTTATCACTAATATGATTACAATTATAGCCAACTGTTTTGCTTCTGCCTGACAGAACATGTTTGTGTGAATGGGCAGGGGCTCAAACAGGTTCACAAGCAATTAAATATTAGTTCATTGGTCAGTATCTTTCATGTCCCCCTGTCAATGAGGTGATCTGTGTACCCAGGTAACTCAACATTTTAATCATTTAGCAGAAGCTCTTATCCAGAGTGATTTAGAGTGAAATAAAGGGGGTAAAGTGCCTTGCTTAAGGACTCGATGACATTTGGCAGTCGGGAATCAAACCGACAACCTTCCGATGCTCTCTCTATGTATAGTAATAATGACTGAATTCCAAAATTCAGACATTGTCTTGTGTTACATTTTCTCAGGGCTTCATCAGCCCTGATGGACTCACATTTCAATAGATATGGCGGGAAGGGAAGATTTCCCTCACAAACACGTTACAGTGACACCTGTTGCCTTGGCTGTAGTTGAAGTACAGTAGCTCACCGCAAATTTTTCGCTATTGACAAACACACCGCGTCTCCGCCATCGTCTAAATTTTTTATATCGCAGCAGCCATTGTGGCCAGGTGACATGGCCGAGCCAGACTGAGGATGACTGGCCCTTCGAGACGCATAGGGAAAGGAAGAGGACGAGTAATGAAGGGACGATGGGACACCTGCGGCCTGCATATTGATAGGACAGCCAGGCGGAGGGAGTCGTTGAGGTTAGGGCCTGCCACCATTTTGGTCGTCATGGAGATGCGGAGTCAATGCCCTGTGGTCCGTTGTGCTGCTGGCACTCCCACGGTTCATCCTTAAGGAGAATGTCATTCTGGGAAGGTGGCAAAATGAGTTAGTGATGTCGTGAAAAGAAATCTAATAGGTGGGTCTGTATCTACCCTGTTCAGGTTGTGAACCAAGAATCTGAGAACTTGAAATAGACAATCCTGAACCTGGATGGACCCAATACCAAAAAGACTGTCAACTGGACCGTTAGGACTTAAGAGTAAAAACAAACGTGTACTTCGTAGTATAGTCCCCCCATCCTTCCCAGAGGGATACGCCCTCTGTACAGCTGCATCATTTGGCTCTTAGCCACCAGCATCCAGATCTACACAGACTAGACTTTGTAGGGCAAAGTGCACACATTAACTCAACAGGTGTGTCTGCTTTCATTTCTATCGTGCGCTGTAGTCATGAATAGAGAGAAGCTGTGATACTGAGCAGAGTCCATTAATAAACCATAATTGCTCTGCTATAAAAAGGTGTAAAACTGTTACATCCTGCTAAAACATCTTTTGGTTATTATTCAGCTGTGCACTGGGCATGTTTTTCCCCCTTTCCATTTCATGGTTTCCAACGTGCATTCAAGGCCTTGCCTCATTACAACAAACTTGATAGCATGTTTTAGAGAGTTGTAGATCCGGACATGTCCTGGCCAGCAGCATAGCGCCCTGCAGGGCCAGACTGGGACTGAAAAACAGCCCCGGACGTTGAAACACACACCGGCCCACATCCCGTTTTCAGTTCCAAAAATAAATGAACACACCATGTACTATATGATACTAAACTATGATGCAGTGCCACCATTGGCTGCTAACAAGATTAGATCTAATTCTACAATATTGAAAAGTACATTATAATTTGAGCCATAACAACCCAAGTAAAAAAAAGTATATTTAAATTATACTCCAGTATTATACTTCTAGTATACTTATGTTTAACCATAAGTATGTATTCAATGTATTTAAGTATATTTGAAGTATACTTTCAAAATATACATACCAAAATAATATATTAGAAGTATATTTAGGATAAATAAAATACATTTCAAGTACATATAAATATACTTTTTTTTTACTTGGGAATGGAACTACAGTACCTTCTCTTACATGTGACCAGTTTACAAACGCTGTAAAAACAGTATTTTTTATATAAAAATCTAAAAGAATTATGTAAAGCTCTGGAATAATCAAGAGACCACTGCAAATGTTTCTTTAATAAACCCCTTGAAAACTTCTTGAATGTGATCAAGAAGAAGATGGATAGTCACAATCCATCAAACAAAGCTGAGCTGCTTGAATCTGTGCGCCAGGAGTGGCATAAAGTCAGCAAATGTTATTATACAATTATTATTCCACCAAATATTGATTTCTGAACTCTACTTAAGTTAACACATTTGAATTGTGTAATTTAAAAATGAATATTAGCTTATTTTCTTGCATTATTCAAGGTCTGATAACACTGGATTTTTTTGTTAATTTGACCTGTTGTTGTTTTCTGTAAATAAATGCTCTGAATGACAATATTTTAATTTAGAATTTGGTAGAAATGTTGCTAGTAGTTTATGTAATAGCACAAATGTTCATTTTACCCAAACACATACAATAAATACCAAAGGTTAAAACCAGAAAAACGTGTTTGCATTGGTCTCTAAGATTTTTCCAGATCTGTATAGGACGTTTCCCTACACTATGCAGTGGTTTGTTACACAATGTTGTCGGCCCAAATTTTCCATATATTTTTACAACATGAACACAACCTCAAAATCATCCAGTTTCCCTGCAAAGCCTTTGGCACAATCCAGTGTATTATCATCCATTGCCGTTATCCATTATCTGCAATGATGTTATCAAATGTCTGCAGAAGGCCATCATAATTGTTTGCCACAGTGCTCACTATCCGTCCTGTGAAATTCCATTGAGTAGGAGCGTTTCTGGGCAACCTTGAACAGCCTGCATACTCCAGAATAGATGTCCTCGTTGTGGATTTTGAAACAAATGTGGCAAACCCAAAGAGGGATGCAAAACAAATTCTGCACTCAGGGAATCACTTAGCCCGCTGTGACCGCACCAGATTCAGTGTGTGCATAGCAATGCATAAACATTGCACTGGGGGCTATTGCTTTCACTTTGGCCTGCAGACCCTTGAGAGCTGAAGCCATGACAGCAGCCCCATCATTGGGACAGACTGAACATCTCGCCTCCCAGAATCAAAAAAATCCAATAAAGCGCTCCTGAATTTTACCTGCACTATCCACATAGTGAACAATGACAGAGAGTTGGCCACGGCAGGATATATCAGTTGTTTCATCCACCTGCCATCCAAGAAAAGGAGCATCCTGAATTTAATCTTTGATCTGATCAGAAACTGGGGCTGCAAGAGCAGAGATCAAGTCATTTTGAATAGTATGGGACATACCAGAAAACACATTTGAGGACTTGTGTGGACAGGACAGAGTCATATTTAGCTAATGTTTTTTTTTAACTCCCTGCAATTCCCCTTGTTGGATGATTCACTACTCTCATCATGTCCACTAAATGACAGCTCCTGCCAGCCAAGCAAGGATGTCACATCAATAAAGGAAGGCCCTGTTTTGTTTGACTGTTTCATTATGTTTAGCCACTTGAATGTGAGCACCTTCATTGATTGCATGCTCAACCCTGATCCTGCCCATGCAACTTAATCTTGCACTCACATTGCTCCTTTCATGCCTTTTATATGCCCTGTCAAATTTAGATCTCCAAACCCCACCTTTGACCAAACAACACATCCGTGAGATGGTTTCATCAAGAGGCATGGCCAGCAGTACATTTTCTTTGTCCCAGCACTTCCAGTCAGCCAGCGAACTTTGTCATACCAGGAGAGCTGAAAAGACCTGTTGCTTTGCCCTATCTGTGGCACTAAATCAATCTTAGGTGTTGACATGTCGTGCTGTTTGATTCTAAGTTTCTTCTCATAAGGAAGACTTTCAAATGGCTTTGCCAAAATCAGGGAAATAATATTAGCATTGCCTGCTATCGTGTGCATTTTGCTAGCAGGCTAGTTCACCAGTAGGACACTAGCCTAGCCTACTGTATAAATGAATGAATGAATGAATGAATGAATGAATGAATGAATGAATGAATGAACAATCTAACAAAATAATATTAAACCTGAAGGAGAAATTGTGGGAATTAGGTTAAACTGAAACAAGTAGTGTGGTGTATTATTGTGTGAAATGTATGATGAAAATTGGCTAGCATTTTTGCCAAGCAAATACCAAATACCAAGAAATAGGTTGAAGGGGTTTGTCTTTCGACTACACTTGCAAAATCCGAGCGAAGGGACTGAGCTCGATTAGCTTCGGCGAATTTTTGTAGTACAAAATTCGCTGTCAATCAAAAGGAGATGCAGTCTTTCAACTGCCAGCCCACTCCTCCATTCACCTCCAGAAACTGAGCGTCTGTGGGGGGGACATAATCGCAGCATTTATCTAATGATCGTTTAGTTTCAAAGCACTGAAAAAACTGTTCAAAGCAGCCTCATTGAAGTCAATGTACGCCAGGCTTCAACAGGGAAATGCAGTGTGACACTACGGGAATGTGTGAGAAGGAACTCGAATCAGTCGACCTACTATATGTAGCTAAAACTGAACAAAATTACACATTTTTTGTCAATATAATGTTAACACAATAGTACATATTTGACCATTAATTATTTGACATTTTAGGGTAAGCAAGCTTCCCTTGCAGTCTTATAGAAATCACACCTGGAACACATGAATAGTACAGGGACAATATAACCAATTTCTGAAAATACACATTACTATTTTGTCCATAATATGCATTTGTTGCTGGTTAGATATTGTGAAATGTCGATTTTGCTAACTATTGTCTGTATTTTATACTTTTTTTTAAAGTTTATGTTTTCAACCCCTGGATCGAATTTGCTAGTTACTAGCTTTTACTAGTCATAAAACAAAGTTTTAGCATTTTTCAAAAAAAATACATAGTGCAGCAGATTTAAATTGAAAATACTCTTCTGATGCCATCACGTAACAAACATAAGCACTCCCACAAAAGACACTTGGGGCGAATCATAGACAGTATAATAAATGGACGAACAGACGCCATTTATTCCTATGGAGAGCAAGTGAATTCAATAAGAAGCACTTTTTCGGTGGTAGCCGAGCGTACTGCGCAGCCTCACGCTAAGCACGATGACATAGATGGGATGTGAGCAACGTGTCTGAATGTTGTAATTATTCTTGTAGCTTTGCCAAGAGAAATCTGAATCATTCTGAATCTCTTGCAGAGGAAGGAAAGCGTGAGTAGGAGTTGTCAATGAGCTTAGGACCAGGAGCAACTTTTGGTAAGTATTCTGATTAATTATTTTGTCATTTTGACTGTATGCCTCCACGTCCCCCCGATTGCATGCAAGCTTCTCCTGGATTTTATGGTAATATCTCTACTGTGCGACAGTAAGTTGCGTGGTTATGACACAATAGTTAGCATATTTTCACAAAAAACGGCTGCTACAGGGCCATAACATGAGATACAAGGTAATGGAGCTTATTATCAGAGGTGGACATTTACTTGAGTAAAAGTACTCTTCTGAGTAACTCTGAGTTCACAAGTTTTGGGAAGTCCCTACTTACTTACGACCAAATTGATCAGGTAAAGGGAGTTCATATCTTAACAGTAACCTATAAAACAAATAGAAAAAGTAAAGGAAATTTCAATCATGGTCACCAATAAGATATGAACTCCCTTTACCTGATTATTTTGGTCGTGAGTAGGGTCTACCCAAAACTTGTGAACTCAGAGTTACTCAGAAGAGTACTTTTACTCAAGTAAATGTCCACCTCTGCTTTTTATACATTATCCTGTTTCTTTAGAAATAAACACTGGACAAATAGAGTCTTTAAACGCTTATGTTGTAAATTTATTTGCTGTCAAATTGACCCCTAAAATGAATGGGAGTCTATGGAATGCTAACGTGAGATGATAGCAAGTAGCATCATAATCAATCTTCCGCATCTTCAAGATGGTGGACAACGTTGCATACAACTGTCCTCCTCTAGCAAGGCGACTAGCAGGAGCTTTTTCAGTTTAGTATTCATTGACAATACGAAAACTATCTACTGTGCTGTCAAAGCTTTTCTTGCAATCCCATAAACCCATAGGTGAAAGAGACATATTTGCTCTTCCTTGATGGTACATCAACTTCCGGTTCTGGAGCCGTACGGCAAAGCACCGCACAAATTTCAACTCTTGCATCAGACCCGCCGCATCGCATCCACATTTTGCCAGATCTGGTAGATTTGCCTCAGCAGTGCGCATTGCTTCCTATTGAAATGAATGGACTCCTGCCAGAACGTAACCAGTTTGTCGTGCCTGGTGTGAATCCAGCATATGAGTAGGCTACCGGCAGCGCAGGACAAGTGCTCTGTTTTTCACATGGTGCAGCATCCAAGGCGGCTGGTAATAATTAGGGAAATCCCCCGATTCTCTAGATGGACATTCAGATTCTAGCACCCTGTATTCCTCCGCTGGTTTGCTTCGGATGCTGGAATCACACCAGGCAAACTGGTTGCGCTCCGGCGGAAGTCCATTCATTTAAATAGAAAGCAATCTGCACCGCTGCGGCAAATCTACCGGATATGGCAAAATGTGGATGCGGTGCGGCGGGTGTGTCACAAGTTTAAATTATCCAACTTGTGCAGTGCTTTGCCATACGGCACCGGAAGTTGATGTAAATGAGAAGCTGTTCTCAGTCAACTTACCTGGTAAACTAACTCTTATCATTTAACCAATCTCATCCAAAGATGACTTTCCTTAAAACCAGATTCCTCCAGATTTCTCATCTATTTTCTAAATGTTTCCTAGCAGCAGAGTTCTACAATGCTTGCTCGTTGGGACTAGGCTTTTTAAGATACATAAAATACTTAATGGATACTTCCGATATGTAATAGGTTTTCTTAAACTACACTTGATGATTGATTCATCGTTGTATTCAAGGAAACAAATACAAAACGTTTTTAATGTCTTAGAAACACCTTTGTGCCGGTTAGCAGGGGATATTTTTAAAGAAATGTAAAAATAAATACACTTATTTAATTTCCCATATTTTTTCAGCAAAAAAATTATACCTGCATAATGTACCAAAATAGCAGTGCTCATTGCTCTCATTCATCTGCGAATTGACAATAATACAGGAAGTCTTCCTGCTTTATAACTTCCTCTCTGACCCAGCCAGGAAGCTTGCTCTGTATTTGACACGGAAATAGCCAGAGTCCCAGAACCAGATGTTCAGAAATACCAACAGATCCTCTTGTGACCCACATCTAAATAAAAACACTGGTACATTTCTCTGTTTTTGTTTATTTCATCATACCGCTCAGATACAGGGACCATTCAACTCCTCATTAAGCTCAGTCAAACCATTTAATATATTATGCTAGTCTTTTTTGTTTGAATATGTTTTAACTGTAGGGACAAAATATCTTAGTTATGTTTTTAAAACAACCCTGTACCAGGTTCACATTTTAGATTCTGTTAACTACATTATTTTTTGTAAATTTAATTAAGAAATTTGACATAAAAACGTCTTGCTGTGAAATAAGAATCACTATAAAGTACAGAATATAACGTTTAACAACTGTTAATTTGGAGGTAGTTGTCAATGAATTCAAGCCTTCTGGCATCTGAGGTAACTCGATCTGCAAATGCCACGGCAGACTCAACCATTTCTAATATATTTGCAGCCCCTTTCCTCGCCCCTCGCCCTCCCACTCTTTCACATAGTGTACTTAGCCAAACAAAAAGCCTTTCTCTTTGCTTCCCTCCCTCCCCTGCCCCTCCCAGTCAAGCTAAATTGGAAATGTGGACGTAAAGTTTGATGTCCAGATTTCATGTACTGCTGTGTATGGAGTTAGCTGGGTTACTTCAGTTTAATTTTGTTGTATTTTTTTATTTCAGAGAGTAAAGGATTAGGTGAGAAAACATAAAACTGCCACATGGCGCATGGGGGGAAGAAGGAAGAGAGGAGGAGGGTGTGAGAGGGGGGTGACTGTGAGGCCTCTATGCTTTATTTTCCTTGAAAGCTCCCTGAAAACTGCAGACATGGTACAGAATTCCCCTCTCAGTAGGCGAGGGAGGGGGGGCCAAGGGAGCCAGTTTTAAAGAGAAAACATGTCACAAACTCATAGTCTCTATGTATGTACGTATGTATTTCTAACAGAGAGACATACAGACGTACACACATAGAAATACATACGTACCTACATAGAGACTAACAGAGAGACATACAGACGTACACACAGTCTCTATGTATGTACGTATTTCTATGTGTGTACGTCTGTATGTCTCTCTGTTAGTCTCTATGTATGTACCTATGTATTTCTAACAGAGAGACATACAGACGTACACACATAGAAATACATACGTACCTACATAGAGACTAACAGAGAGACATACAGACGTACACACAGTCTCTATGCATGTACGTATTTCTATGTGTGTACGTCTGTATGTCTCTCTGTTAGTCTCTATGTATGTACGTATGTATTTCTAACAGAGAGACATACAGACGTACACACATAGAAATACATACGTACCTACATAGAGACTAACAGAGAGACATACAGACGTACACACATAGAAATACATACGTACCTACATAGAGACTAACAGAGAGACATACAGACGTACACACATAGAAATACATACGTACATACATAGAGACTAACAGAGACATACAGAGGGAGAGTGTAAGCTTTAGTAAGTCTAACACTTTTTAAAACATACTAAATCAGACACGATACTAAATCAGACAAGCGTAGCTCATGGGATACAAAAACAACGTCCCCTCACGCCACATGGCTTAAATGGTTTTGAACTCCGAGGAAAACTTCTATGGGAAAGTGGACTCTTCCACTTTCCCTAAGTATCGGGAGGGTGGGGTGTGTGTGGGGGGGGGGTAGAAGGCTTCAGAAGAGTGTTAATCCAATGTACAATGTATTTCAATTTGATTGACAGGTCCCTCAGGCTTCCCCCTATCTCGCCCGCTGCTGGATCCTGAACGGCAGTTGAGGACAAGCAGAGGTGAATATTTTTGGTAAGGCTAGTGCCCTGGGAAAAGGTGAAGGGTCATCCTACATGAATGAGACGCTCCACCCTGTGATTGAGCATAGCATGAACACGTGCAACTGTTGGAAGGATCAAAGCCACAAAGTCTCTGTACTTGTGAAATGTTCCACTTTTTTAATTATGACCGTTGAAAACTCCCAATTAAATAAATCATCAAATGTAGAAAATCGATTGTTGTTATTAGAGCAATCTCAGCTATCTTGTCAATAGAATCAGGCAAAGTTTGTTTTAGTTGTTTTCCTTTTCCTAACTGCTGTAGGAAGTAACCTAATATGAACCTTCTTCAGCTAGAGGAAAAGCGCAAATAAAAAATATATACATCTCTTTACGTTTTCAATGGTGTCAGATGCTCCCTAGTGGAATAAGTAAGCACTACAAGAAATTACACAGCCGTTACTGTTGTCTCATAAATCTCTGTATTACTTTATTAAAATCTCAAATATTTTCTCAAATTTATTTCAGTAATGTATTTTTTGAGCTTCCTTTGGCCAAAAGGAAGATCATGTTGCCCATAAAAACAAAATGAATAGAACTTGTGGAAACTCTAACCATGGCAATATAACAATGTGAGGTATCCTCATTAATACATTCCAAGTTTTACTTCTCATTTGTCTAGGACACACATGCTGAAATGATTTCTTGCAATGGCTGCCTCATATTGTGTTTCCATAACATCCTGGTAATGAAGAATGTTCATTCAGGTGACGTGGCTCATGCAGTAGATTGTTGTCTAATGTGATGAGTATATTTGAAAAAAATCAAAGGACACATGGGTGGGTAATTTTCCTGCACTTACAGTTAGGTTCCCTAGCTGAGCTTCTGTGGACAAAAACTGTTTAGGATAAAGATACGTAAACAATAGAGATTCCCCAACTATTTTTTTTAATAGGTGAGGCAACACACGTGCCTGTCAGTTGTCTGTCAAGCCATAGGTGAAACATCTGTTTCCAGGGGAACACCCAGAGTGGCTGCTTGTTCACCCATTAACCTGAATTATATAATTTGCTGAATATACTGCATTTCTATGGTGTGAGTATTAGGAAGAAGATATTCACTTGGCCTACCCATTTTCATGAGCAAATCACATAAGTGAGAACAAAGCAGACCAAAAAACAACTTATCCTACCTAACAAAAAGGCTGACATTTCTGGCGTATTTTTTTTTTTCAATTTCTCTTAACTCTTGCACAAACAGCAATATCATAGTACTTAGAAATATTATTGGCACCAGACTTCCTTTCACCTCATATAGCTTTTACTTAATTCACATCTCAATAGGTGGTCCAGTTAGATCATGACATAGTTGTGCATGCAGTTGGCTCGTTCCTTAGGCAACGTCATGCAGTTGTAACTGCCTTACTGCCTGAAAATCACAGCGGTGTGCTTCATGCTTAGGATAAAAGAAAATGGAGGACTTAACATTGGACAGGAGACAAATTAGGAATATTTATTACACATTGTTGAATTTACAAGATAAACATGGTTCTGAAAACAAATACTTGAGAGCAGTAGTTGAGAGGTCAGTTCATATTAAACCAGACTTTATTGAAATGAAGGAGAGATTACCTGTAGATGTCCTCAGGTAATTTAGTTCAGACTCGTCTTGCGATAGTGCCTCATGGAATCTCAATCCATTAGCCGACTCACCAGACGTTACATCTGACAGAGGGGGATTTTCTTTCATTCCTACTTTCCCATTTACACCACTGAATTCCCCTTCCAAACCCTCGATGTCCCAATGGACACTGCTGACGTCCCGCTCTCCACTTGGACTGACATCACTGGAGACAGTTGAGACAGATTTGGTAACCCATCGTTCACCTTGGGGTGAACCTAGACCTATGCCCAACCTACCTACCTCTTGGCCTAATGAGGTGGTAAAGTTCATGGCCGTTGTCTGCACACGTCTCTCCAACGCATATCCATCTTGGCCCCACGCTGTGGTTTTGGCAGTTGTCTGCACGGCGAGTCTGGAGACAGCTCTGAGTGGGACTCCACTAAAAGAGGCACTTCCTTGGATGTCAGCAAACTGGATGGCCTTGAACCTGTCGGTACTGACCTCGCCTGACCTGAGGATGTACGGAGGGGCAGTGTCATTAGAGGGAGAGAGGGAAAAGGAGAAAGGAAGGGGATTTGGCCCCTTCACATGTTTCACACTCCTGGTGGGGTTGCGACTACTAGCGAGGCCGGTGGGGCTTGGATCTAACTGGACTCTGGCAGGGTCTGGGTGGACACTGGAGGCATAGGTGGAAACATCTAGGGTTGGATGTCCTCGGTTCTCCCCTTCTGGACGAGAGAAAGGTGGAACCTCACTGAAGCTGGGAGTGGAATAAGTCTCCTCTTGGGGACTGAGGGCAGCAACTTTGTCCTTAGTTGTCCCTGCATTGTTTTCTAATACTATTTGGAAGCTCATATTAGCATAGCGGTTAGAGATTTTGGGGAGTACGCCAGATTCATGATTAAAGTGTTTGCTCGTAATTTTGTCCAAATTCTGTAGGTTTGACTTATTATCATAGCCAGATTCGCGATCTTTGGTCTTGTGGGATGCATCACTGTCAAAGCTTTGGTACTGTGTGGCTTTTCTAGTAACGGAAATG
Organism: Umbra pygmaea; assembly: GCA_016801145.1. NCBI lineage: Eukaryota > Metazoa > Chordata > Actinopteri > Esociformes > Umbridae > Umbra > Umbra pygmaea. The sequence goes on along the minus strand of JACXGM010006560.1, from coordinate 17,166 downwards.
GTCTGAATTTCAGGATGGGCTGATTCAACAAGGCTGGCTGAAGGCCAAGCATCCCCCGCAAGCTTCACATCCAGGGTACTTTGGTTTCCAAACCCAATGTTTTTGTATTTTGCTTGAAGCTTGAAAAGGGATAATGTTATTGGGTCAAGTATAGCCCCTGTGGAAGAACCGATATGGCGTACGTTACTGGGAGGTCCAGAGATTGGCTGGATATTGTTTCGACTCTGCCTTTGGGGAAATGTGGGTTGGCTTGGAGCTTGGTTAAAGCCTTTGAATACATGTCTGTATGGACCCCTGACTTGTTGGGTAGAGCGAGGCGTAGCGTTAGTCCTCTTTACTTCTGAAGAACGGATATTGCTTAGAGGATTCAGGCGTCTGAGAACAGAATTGTCTGAAGATTGTTGTATTGTACTGGGGCTGGAGGGTTTAGTTCCAGTTTGAGAGCCGTCCTTCTGTAGTGAAGTGGACCTGTGTGCATGAACATTTAAACCTCTGTAAGCAGAGACACTCTTGAAGTCTTTGAGTTGCCTGGGGGACACTGCGTCAACGCTATGGTCTACAAAGTCACTGTCAAAATTTCCCACTTCAGTATCTGGCTGTACTTTGCTATGGTAATGTGCAGATTCAATATTTCTAGAGGCTAGATTGTCTTGTGTGGACATGGGTTGCACTTCTTGTGTCTCTGAAATGAATGTGGTTGGGGCTGAGGAAACAAATCCATACTTTTTGAATACAGGTGGATATCCGCTCACAGAACCCATTTTCATGCCCCTGGGTGTACCATGACCCTCCCTCCAGCCAGTGCTTTGACTCTTTTCTGTTTTTCTGTTGATGGAATTTCTGACCTCAACAGCTGGGTGGTGTTCTTCACTTACACTGGAAGCCAAATTCTTCAGAGCTTGATACTGGAACCCTTTAAACCCAAAAAGTGTGTTGATGTTTTTGGATTTTCCCATTTTGTATCTGCCTGTGTCTTCTCTGTTACGAACCGTGGATGAGCTTTGCAGGCCAGGTTTATTCCACATAGGGACAGGTATTCTTTTATTTTTTAAAGACTGATCAGGCTCAAGCGCATGAAATGCAGTTTCTCTCTTTGTAGGCAGGCTTAAGGTGGGCAGAGTTTCTGCATTTTGGAGAAAGCCAAACCTACTACTAGGATGAACCCTGTTAGAAGCCCTTCTACCGACCATTTCACTAGAGGAATGGCTTCTAGGGCTACTACCAATTTTGGCAAAGTTAGCACTGTGATAGAGGGGTCGGGAGACAGTAGGAGCATATCCATCTGAAGAAGCAGCGAGGGTCAAAGTTCGAGGTTGCACTGGTGCTTGCTGTCTATTGTCAGACGTAAAAGACTTAGGGTACAGCCGAGAGCCTGTGTAGCCATAGTCCCCTTTGATGTGCGTGGATGTTCCAGACTCATAAACACTGGGGTCTACTTCATGCTGGGTAGGCGAGGAGACGACAAATGTGTTACGGGTCTTCACCCCTTCGCGAATGCCCTCGTACCGAGCCTTTCTGTATCTAGTATCCTCGTCACTCAGAGGGTTTTCAGATCGTTGGATGTGAACGTCGATACGTTCAGCAACAGAAGAGCCAAGATTATTTCCACCAGGCTCCAAAATACTGGAGGTAACCTTGCCACTTTGGATCAAAGATTTTTTAACTGACTGAGTGTTACCAGCAGCACCAAAGGTTCTCTGGACAATTGGGCTACCTAGGCCACTCCAAGGATAGGTTTTGAGATAATGAACTGCCATAACAGGTTCTGAGCTACTTGACAAACCTCCACTCTGATCAAACACTGGGGGAGCAATGAATGGTTGGGAGGCTCTGGGGGCAGGAACTGCTTTAACGGCCCTCATAGTGTTCATTTCTTGGATGTACAGTTGTTTGGATTCCTGAGTGCCAATGGGAATTTTATTGGTTAGAGTGGTCAATTCGTTGCCTTCTTGGGGAGACATGACGTAATCGCCTTTAGAAGAATGAACATTTCCTGGGATGTGTGTCAAATTAATTTCTGTTAGGGTGGTGCCTAACTGTTGGCTACTGTTGAGTGGCAGAAGCTCATGCCCATCAGGGGGACCTTCTCTCTGTTTAACCACAATCTTGTTGGCCACAGACTGGGCTTCAGGTCTCAGGATGGGGATACTCTGATGGCCATGGCGAAGGTGAGTGGAGGACGATTGGCTCTTCCTGAGATTCAGTCTGGGAGTATAAGAGTTGTACAGAGCCCTCCATTTTCTGGACCCATCAGTTCCTTGAGAAATTCTTCCCTGCTGTTCTGTTTTCCTGCTTCTGGCTACAGGGAAATGTGAGGAGAAAATTTCTGTATTACAATATGTTTTGTTATTTTTATTTACCATTAAATGTAATTAACCATTTAGATTGCTAGAGTTTTAATACAGAGCAGGCTTTTATATTGTGGCCAGTATTTTACCTTGAAAGGTAACGGACTCACTGATGTTTTATTAAATTCAAAGTTTACTGGTTTAATTCTGTACATGTGGCCTAACTTTTTACTCTGTGCTTGTACTTAATTCCCCAATACAAGTAGTTCTCAATAGATTTTGTAACAAAAAGGAAATTGGTTGTCATTTAGCAAATAAGATGTGTGTGTGGATGTTATAAAAAACATTCCAAACCAACTAATATTACATCAGTCTTATTCTGCATAAATTACAAACTACATTTTTATACAATTAAATTGGCCTTCCAATCAATAAATTTTTACATAATATTTGGAATCAGCAAATTTCAAACAAATGTGGCAGACTGGAAGAGCATTCTGAAAAAAATGTTCAAAGACATTATCCCAAATAAAAATTAGATGTAATATTGTGGGTTTAAAGTGTTTCGATACATTTCATAACATGTTATTCACACATTTTTGTAAATTTTTCAGAGTGCAAGAGTTGTGCTGTAGGGTTGACCTGGGAACTGGTGAAAATTATAAACCACCTAGAAAACTGTTTATACAATGTGCAACCATGCTTGGTTATAATATACAAAATAAGAGCATGAAATTTGGAGCAGATGTTGTAATCAATCTGTTGTTTGTCGTCATGAATTTAAAATATACACTCACTGGCCACTTTAGTTAAACTTGTTCAACTGCTCGTTAAACACAAATATTTAAATCAGCCAATCACATGGAGAGCAAATCAGTGCATGTAGGCTTGTAAACATGGACAAAATTATCTGCTGAAGTTCAAACCAAGCATCAGATTGGGGAAGACAAGATTTAAGTGACTGAAAGTGGCCTGATTGGTGGTGCAGAAGGGCTGGTTTGAGTATTTCAAGTGCTGATTTACTGGGATTTTCCCCACACAACCATCTATAGTGTTAACCCTTCAAGGTCTAAGAGAGTTTAAGTCCGCCTGGCACAATGTTGACCTTTTGACCTCTGGAAAGTTTGTACTTCGACCTACAGTGAAGTGCCTTATGGCTATGGGTTCGGAAGACTCTTGGCTACAACACAAATGAAATCCAACATTCTGAGACACTGATTTTTATGTATTATGTCCTATTATATCTCCTAAAATACAAAAATGTATGTGTATATTTTGGTAAATTAGGGGTAAATTAATCAAGAATAAGAAAATGAATATTAGAAAGCACTTAGGGCTCCTGAGCCAGTGTGACAATGTTTGGGGGACATTTAAACAGGTCAAAATCTAAATGTTGTACATTTGTCTCACTATTTTCCTATACGCTTTTTAAAACCCAGCTATTTCTCACTTCCAAAAACTGTTTATGCAGGATGTCCTACATCGTTGCAGATTAGTTATTTTGTCATTTTCAATTCCTTCCTACCTGTGATGTTTTTTTTTTAAAACCATGAAGTTAACAGAGAATGGTCCGATACGGAAAACATCCAGTGAGCGGCAGTCCTCTGGGTGAAAATGTCTTGATGGCAACGGTCAGAGGAGAATGGACAGACTGGTTTAAGTTTATAAAAACAATCGTAATTTAAATAACCACTTGTTATAACCAAGGTATGCAGAAGAGCATCTCTGAATACACAAAAACGTCAAAGCTTGAAGCACATTGGCTACAGCAGCAGAAGACCAGACTGAGTAACACTCCTGTCACCTAAGAACGGGAAACTGAGGCTATCATTTGCATGGGCCCACCAATATTGAACAATAGAAGATTGGAAAAACATTGGTGGTATGGTCCAAATCCTGCCTTGTATCAAAGGTTCAGGCTGGTGGTGATGGTGTAATGTGTGGGGGATATTTTATTGGCACACTGTGGGCCCCTTAGTACCATGTGAGCATTGTTTAAATACCACAGCCTACTTGAGAATGGTTGCAGTCTACGGTATGTCCTTATGACCACAGTGTACCCATTTCCTAATGGCTACTTCCAGCAGGATAACACGCCATGTCACAAAGCAAGTAACATCTCAAACTGGTTTCTTGAACATGACAATGTGTTCACCATACTCAAACTACCTCCACAGTCACTTGAGCTTAATCCAATCAAACACCATTGGGATGTGGTGGAATGGGAGATTCACATCATGGATGTGCAGCAAACAAATCTGCAGCAACTATGTGATGAATTAATGTCAATATGGACCACATTCTCTTGGGAATGTTTCCAGGATCTTGTTGAATCTATGCCATGAAGAATGCAGGGGGTTCTGATGGAAAAAGCAGGTCCAACCCAATATTAGTAAGGTGTACCTAATGGAGTGGCCAGTGAGTGTATGATAAGGTAACAACAATTTGTCATTATATTAGTAAAAGTGTTCATTTCCAATGAGTGCACTTCATTACATATATTTCTGTAGCTATTAAGCTAATGATAGCTAACTTGGCTATGCAAGTTTTTTATGAAGGCAGCACAAACCTTGCTGTGACTCACAGCCACATTGGACTAATGCAGTGGTCCTCAAACCCTTCCATGGAGGGCCTAGTGTATGCTGGTTTTTGGTCTTTCCCATCAATTAGAGCATTAATAGGACCTAGACTGCCAGGTGAGGGGAGATCCTAACCAATTAGTGAGCTACTCCATCAGGCTTGTACAAGGTAAAAGCAAAAACCTGCATACACTAGGCCCTCCATGGAAGGGTTTGAGGACCACTGAAGTAAAGCTTAACCAGAACTAGACTTCCCTCTACACTGTTTAACTGTTTTAGCCTTTGATGAAACAACAAATGTAACCATACTTATAGTGGGTGATGTTTCTAGGACTGCATCACAATTTAGATGATATTTACATATATATACTATGACATATTGGTCTGCCAGAGGCATTGTTCCATTAAACAAACTTACGGTAATTTGTTATCAAAGGAGTAAGGTTCAGAAACAATATACACTGCACTGTTTGATTTTAGCACAATAGACAAGTAGTTACTTTTTTCAACTTACCACTTGATGAATGTAAAAAACTGACATTTAAAGCAATTACTACCAGACACACAAGCAGAAATCTGCAGGACAGAAACATGCGAATAAATTAATACATTAATGACGTAAACGTTACTCTAATTTTAGATTAATTGTAATGGCATCAGAACTTTCATCAGCTACATTTCTTAAAGATAATCAAATCTCTCCAAACTATCACAGTACACTGTGTTGGAAAACAAAAAGTTTGTTCAGGCATTTTCAAAAACATCAAATACTTACTTAGAATGACATCTCAGTTTACACGGCATTCTTGCTAACTAACAACTAACCAATTGACAGACACACAGCACAATCAGATTATAATAGACTGGAACTAGCAAAGAAAATTGAAGGCAAAAGCAGACATTTCATTAGATTATTTTCCAGCTAGTCGTCAAGTAAAGGTGCCCCTTGATTAGCAAATTATATTCAGCTGTTGTCTCAACCTGGGCACTGTTCAGAAGAGTGAAAATTACAGAACATATTTCTAAAACATTTGTCTACCAATTAGGGAAGTATAAAATAAAGTATAGTACCAGCATACTCTCTATCCACACACCCGTACGCACGCGCTTTCAGTTCTGTATATATATATATATATATATATATATATATATATATAGCCTATGTGTGTGTGTGTATATGTCCTAACTCATAATTACAAACCAAGAAACACTGTGGCATCATTTTCTAATCTAAACAATCAACTCATTATTAAGTCAGCAGAAGGAATAAGCCATTGCTATGTATTCATCCCATATATAGATGTAGGCTAAATGATGATCAAGACAATACTATTGATGATTTTATTACAAAATATATATACAGTACTATATAAATATAAAAAGTGCAAAATTGTCAAACATCACACAATCAGTAAAAGTTACAGAAATAAATACATTACATTACACATTGAACTAAATCAATATTGTTTTCCCGACAATACTCAACAACCACTCAACTTTTCGTTAATGAGGGATGTAGCCTAACCTGCTCAGCGTCTTCATTCTTTACATTATATTCATTAACAATTGTTCTAACATTAGCATGTATAGTATAGTCACCAAACAAATCACTACATCACTTAAAAATTCACATATTTGGAAATTATATTAACTCAATATGTTTGTTTGTTACAACTTCCAACTGGACCTGCCAGTGTTCAGAATACTGAGTAGTCTAGATTCGTAGACGGCAACGCCCCCTGTCCATCAAGTGCAGGTGACGACACCAGGCTTACACGCTGGTAGACACGTTCTCTTGCGCAGAGTTTTCGTTGTAACAATTGTCTTGATTTGCTGCGATGTACAGTACAACACTTATCGAGGGGTTGTTCAATCCCATTTTTTGGCCGAGGAAGGTGCCTTAAATGATGTAGCATGACATCAATGCCAGATCGCGTAACTCCTCATCAGTCAAACAATCTGTAGAGGGAAGAAAATGAACTATGTTTAAATGGTCAGGCTACATGTGACTTTTTCTACAGTTTATAGACAACTTTAAACTTTTCTTGCGTAATTCTACAATGACTTGGGATGGATATAAGTAGTGATGTTTTACTGTTGTGACTGCTGTAGCCTAATGTAATTGGGTAACAAAATAAAATACATAGGGTAACTTACGTGTTCTCCGTTGGGTATGTCTTCCAGTTAATTTGCCCCAGAACCGTTTCAGTGAAAGGCGGATTCTTCCACTCCTGGAACCCGAAGAGGTGTCCATTTCCTCGGATGTGTTCTCCAGAGAAGTCGTGTACTCCCCTTCGTCATCTTCCGCCTCCTCATCGGTCATGGCTTCGTCTACGCCAGAAGCCAACAACTTCTCTAGGACACTTTCGTCTACACGAAGTGCTGTTTTCAATTTACCCGAGACAGACGTCGGGTGTCGGCATAGTGGGCAAACGATTGTCTTGTCCTGCTGCGAACATTCCTTGGTTGATTCGATTTCCGATACTGAGGGTCTGGATATAGTCAACAGGCAACTCTCACAAAAGCTGTGTTTACACTGTAGCTCACGGGGACACCGACGACCAGTGTTATAGATTTGGTAACAAATTCCGCATTCAAGTTCTAAACACATTTTTCGTTTTGGGTACTGCTTCGCTCAACAAGATCCAGCTGTCCAAATGAATGAATTAGCGAAAGGGTTTCGACTGCTTATATGCATTAGTCAAAGGCGTGGGAGGGCGAAACCCACCCCGGCAACCCTCTCCTAGATATAAACAATGACTCATTTCAAAATACGGTGATGTCATTGACAGAGAGAGAGCGACACTTCTGAGCCGAACCCCATCAAGGCTCCACCCACTTGTCGTTTACCATTTATGGAGGAAAATGTTTGTAGGCTAACTTGGGTACTTCCCCGACCTTTGACAACTGACTGGATTTCCCTTTAGCTACAGATAAAAAAATAAAAAGTTTGGCCTTTTTTGGAAAACATCCAACATCTCCTTCCCAAACATGTAGCCAACGCCCAAATGTGTGTGGTTAACAGTCAGCCAAACATTGTCAATAAGAAAGTCGCTCGTCGTTGATTTATTATTATGTAGGAGTTGAACCATGTAGACGTTGAACCAATTATCTTTTACTACATATTCCCCTCAAGCCATTCTTGTGAACCAAAGCTCCAACTCAATTTATTTTGTTTGGATGCACTAAACCCAACTTTGTCATTTCCAGTATTAATGAGCATTAGGCGAGGTTCGGTAGATCCATTACAGTATCCCAAACGATGATTTATGATTTAATATTTTGAATAGTCAATCCCAATGGCACTGTTCAGACAATTATTTTTTTCTAATTTACAAGTAGGGGAGGGTGGGGTAATATGAGCCAGTTTTTACTTATGTGGATCTCCAGGCAAGGGAAATTCAGACAAAGGTTCAATGAAGACATCGGTTACACTTTATTTGGAGAGTCCGAAATTCCATCTGTAGGTGCCTGTACTCTACAGACAGTTTGGTGATTATATGACTATCAATAAACTATCAACAAACTATTTGTTGATATGCAACTAATTTTGTAGTTTAAGGGTAGGGGTAAGTTTAAAATATGTTTTAGGGTAATGGTTAAGGTTAGGCTTAACCCTTGGGGAAGTGTTAAGGTTGGGACACACACACACACACACACACACACACACACACACACACACACACACACACACACAAACAAACGTGTTTGGCAGAAAGAACGTCCCTCCAGTGTGTTTGGTTCTAATTTCCAATTTTGTTGAACAGTTTCACAGTTTTGAACTTGTGAGAACAAAAGAACAGTTTGAACTTCCAGACCACAGCACAGTGAAAATGACTATCGGACATTCCAACGATCAAGGTTGCAGGGAAATGTTGCTCCCTCCTTGCAGTTCCTCCAACCTTTTGCAGTTTAGGAAGCTTCTTCAGCACATCATTTAGTGGGACAGATCCCACATCCTTTTCTTGGAATGCAAAGGTGGCTTTGTCTTTGCCAGTAGGCCTACTCCCTCGGATTCTTCTGAGGAATCTTGATTGAACTTTTTTGCCCTCAAGGCTCTCAATCAAGACAATATAATGGTAGCTGATGCATTTGGTCGCAAAATTCCCAATAATAAAGTCACCAACTGACAGATCTGAGATGTCTGGTTCACTACTTTCATCCTGGGAGCTGTCACACTCAGAAGTGTCATCAAGTGGGATAGGAACATCACTCTCCTCAGAGCTCCTATACACTAGGGTTTTCTTCTTGTTTTGTGTCTTCTTGGACTTTCCTTGTTCTTTGATGTTGGTTACTTGTTTCCCTTTCAGTTTGTTTTTTCTCTTTTCATGTTCCATTTCTATTGCCTGCTTTTCAGGTGTATCAGTCAGGATCCTTGTCTTTACTCGCTTTCTCTTTGTCTGTGCCCTAGGCTGCTGACTTTTGGGTAAGGGTAGAATTTCAGTGGGAGACACATATCCAGGGGAGTTGAGGAGTGAATCTGTCCCACATTTTGACATTTTGAAGAACATGCCTGTGAAGGCAACTCAGTCGAGGTGGAGGTTGAAGCCATGGGTGGATCTTCTTCAGAAGTAGACAGCACATCAGGGTTTGGCCTGTCTGACACCATGGATGGTTCAAACTCTGCATCAGAGAAAATATCTCTGTTGTAAGGAAAAATCCCTGTGGACCTGAATCCAGAAGAGATATTCTGTGGTGTCATTGCCGACATGAAAGCCTCATTCACACATACAGGTATGTGGTATATGCTGGCTGTTTTGCCTGGGTTAGATCTCATCCAACCATCAAGAGCTCTGTTGTAATAGGTCTTGAATGGACCATAGACACATGTCCAGAGGCTGCAGGCGATGAGATGTGTGGGGTGGAATTATGAGCATAACAATCCCCTTACTCTTTGCTATATCCAGTGCCCCCAGTGAAATGTGGGCCTCGTGGTTATCAAGGAGTAGCAGCAAGGGATGGTCAGAGGAGCACTTGGTACGCTGAACCAGATGTTCAAGGAACTCAGCAAAGATGTCTTCATTGATCCAGCCAGATCTGGTGGAGGAACCAACTGATCTTGGAGGTGCTCCTGTAATAAAATGGTCTTTGTATCTAACCCTTGGGAAGATGAACATAGGAGGCACTGCATTCCCAGTAGCATTGACTGCACAGACCACCGTCACAAGCTCTCCTCTTTCGGCAGATGTGATGGCCCCCACTTGTTTCTGTCCCTTTTCTGCCACAACTTGCTTTGGTGTCTGCACTGTTGTGACACCTGTTTCATCAACATTATGAATCATGTTTGGATGGAATTTAAAATATAAAACAAAGACAAGAGCCATGATGCAAAAAATCTGAATAGTTTAGCATTTCAAGCAATGATAAAATCATATTAAACAGCCCCGAATACATATCCTGGTAACTGTGGCTGATAAGTAAACGCATGCCATTTTATTGTACAGTAAATGTAGTTTACTCTTGTATCTCGCTATAGTTGCCATGAATTTGTTTTAATATTATGGAATAAATTAATTCTGTCACTTGTCCATCACTTTTGTCAGATTATCAAAGAACTCCCCGACTGTTGTTTTGTTGAAGGCTCTAGCTCTTCCTAAAGACAGGGCAGCTGATGGGGGGGACAACCGGGTATGTTGTCCCGGGCCCAGTCCTGAGGGGGGCCCAAAATTTTGTTTTTGCACAGTAATTTTTTTTAGCGGGGGGCCCTAAATGTGGAATTTGTCCCGGGCCCACAGATTCCTATCGGCAGCCCTGCTAAAGATGTTGCTTCAGGCATACAACAGGAAAGATGGTGGCGTGCCATTAAGTTCTTGAACCAATCTCGACCTAACAAAATATAATTAATTAATTTAATGATACCATGTCATGAAACCACAGACTTCAGCCTTTCCTGTCTTAATGAATAATTTAAATTCCTACACTCCCTACCCGCTATACCCTTCTCTTTCCAGTTGTTGGGGACAGGGATGTTGTTCTTTTGTGCAAACTGGAATGCCAGTTCACAGCATTTCTTTGGAGTGAGGCCATGGAACTGCTCAGCCAACTTTTTGATGTGATCGCCAAGCTCCTTTTCCACCTCTAATGTGAAAACCCTTTTGGCTTCTGTTGTTCCACTGTACCCTACTGTTTTGACTGTCTTTACCTCCTTCTTTTTTATGTATCTCCGCAGTGTTGACCTGTCAATATTTCTATCCTTCGCCACTGATCTGATGGATTTTCCGCCCTCAACATCAATGGCTGCTCTCTCCATCTCTTCTAAGGGTGTTGAGCCCCAGTTGGTTCTTCTTTTGTAGATTCTTGGCATGATAGCTTTTATGAAATGTATAATGTATGGTTAACAGTTGTGTAATACTATATTTAAAACAATGTTATGCTTAAAACTTAACTTCAGTGCCTTAAGTTAGGGGTAAGTTGAACCACTGGTTGAATTTACCCCACATCATCTGGCTCACTTTGCCCCATAGTCACCATTTTGGTAAAAACAGCCTAGCTTAGCAATTTAGGCTAACCTTTAGCTTAATGATTCACATAGTTTTATATGTTGACAAATCATCAACATGTACCATACACAACTTTAGACCTAGATACATTTGCTTTGGCACAACAGCTATATCTGCAATGCAGAAAATTTACTTTAACAAGCAAAAAAGTGTTTTTGTGAGAAATAAAACTTGCCTTTTGTCCCAAGTGCTTCTCCTCTTCACAGCAAAATGAAAATGATGGAGTCCTTCAGAATGTATGGTCACATGACACCAAATGTTTATAGTTGCCTAGAAACAGGGGGTGGGTCAACTTACCCACTGGCTCATCTTACCCCACCCTCCCCTATTGAGGTTATGTGGAATTTTTATTTAAGTGTAGCCTAACTCCTGAATGTGAATGTTTAACATAACCTGGCCCATTAGTTAATCACATAACCCATACAGAATCTCCCTGTAGTCTGTTGGTAAATCACAATGGATCAGATATTCTTTGATTTCCAACAAATTAACATTTTACCAGACATTCTTATCCAGAACGAATTACAGTAAGTACATCTCCCTGGAGCAACTTAGGGTTAAGTGCCTTGCCCAAGGACACAACCACATTTGGCACAGTCTGCGGCAACCTTCAGACTACATGTCTGACTCCCTAACCACCGAGCAAACTGAGGAATTGATATGCCTTTAACTATTATAAACACCAACCACTCTAAAAACAACAGAAAACTCAACTGATGCATTGTTTTTCTTGCTTGCACAACTCTAGCTACCGGCTCCCCCTTCCCAGAAATGCCAGCTATTCGTTTACTGATAATGAGTTCTTCTGGGTCAAAGACATGACATCAGTCTTCTGTCTTCAGAGTCATCATGTGACTCAGGGAATCTTTTCATGTGTATTTCCTCACATTACAGCCAAGCGTAACAGAGCTTTAGATAAGATCTGAAACTACACTGATGTCTTTGATGTGTGACTTAGCCATGAGATGTTTAACCATTTTCCTCAGTGCCTACCACTTGTAAATATACAGTACCATAAAAATGGATTCCATACATTGTTTTTAAAATCAAGAGCAAAACAACACCAAGCTTCATATGAAAACAAATATAAGACGGGTAATATTAGACTATTCTGTCCCTATATGTTGTCTACAATTAGTGCCTTTACAACAGGCACAATTCTGAGTGTATATGTAGGCCTAGATGTATTTTGCAAATAAAGGTGATTCTGATTAATGGACACTTAACACCTTTTCCTGTACTAATAGATGAAGCATTGACAAACATGCTTAATCTATGGGTTAAATTCATGACTGTTAAATGTTTTTAATAAAGGTACTATTTGTAGAATTTGTGTAGAAAATTGCAGATTGAAAACAGAACTGATTTCTCTTGACCTGTGACCTGATTCCTAAAACTGTCGAACATAAGTTTCATGATATTTAAAAAAATGGAAAACGCAGTTTAGATGGGACAATGATTTCATACATTATGAGGTGCATATTGTACCATTTGAACATGAGTTGCAATTCGAATGTGATGAGTTGTGCTTCCACAGTGAATTTTAATGGACACTTGCCTTTATGAATTTATTCACATATAGGCATTTTAGTCTGTGCTTTTGTGTATAAGAAAGCACTGCATAATGTAGGGAAACCTCCCGTATACATTGTTTTCTTTTCAGATTTTTTAAATATCAATAAATACAGTTTTTACAGCATTTGTAAACTGGTCACCTGGAAAGAGAAAGTAGTTCCGTTGTTAAAGCGTAACTCTCGCCAAGATGCAAACTATGGTCTTTTTTTAATGTACTCGAGTCAAACTTTCATTTAAAAGCATAATTAGGACGGAAACGCCACTTTTAAGATTTTCTGTATTTTTGGTTTCGGTCAAATTGCCATTTGAATGGGAGGGATAGGGGCACTACTATGATAGCATCAAAATTGCTATTTTCAAAACACTAAGAAAGCTCGACACAACATGAAACTTTGCTCAAAGTATCACCAGGTAATCTACACATGAACTTGAGCAATGAGAACATTGTTTGTGTACAAGAGTTTACTAAAAATAAAGGTTTTGTACAACTCACCTTAGCAGTTTGTGTTTCTGCTGGCTGCCATTTTGCCAGTTAAAAAGTGTCGATCTCCGAATCACAGCCGGAACTATGGTGCCTCAAAGTCGATCATGTTTTTTAGATGTTGCCTTTTTTACTAAACACATTACAGACAGGAAGTAAAACATAGCTGGGATTTCAAAAACATATAGAAATATAGTAAGAAATGTGTGCAGCATTTTGATGTTGACTTGTTTGTATGGCCCCCAAACATTGCACACTGGTGCAGGAGCCCTGGGGGCTTGACAATATGCATTAAAAAGCATATTCATCATGGTTTGCATGCTTTTACACATAAAAATATACATTTGTTCTTTATTTTTTTGTTATAAATATTCAATATAACATGAAATTCAATGACCCAGGATGTTGAATTTTATTCATCCATGTTGTAGCCATGGGTCTGCTGAGTCCAAACCATAAGGCACTTCACTGTAGGTCAAAGTAGAGGCCAAAAGTTCATTTTTGTGCCAGGCAGACCTAAAACCCATTAGACCTTGAAGGTTGATGTGAGCAGAACTGCTAGCATTAATGAGGAGTCTGCAGCTACCAACCTTAACATTACCTTAGTCAATGACACCAACGTCAACAATAACGTGAGTATCGAAACATATGGATGGCCTGACTGTTGGTCAAGGGACACACATGACTTGTTTAAATAAATACATTTATGGGTAGCACTTTAAATTATAGCCCGGTAATAACATGGTACTAGTAGGGTAACAGTGTTAAATTAAAGAGGTAATATATAGGAAATAACATGTAATTACCAAAGTAATAGCTGGGTAATACATCCCTGTAATAAGATGTATTACTGGGGAAATAAGGTGATAAGAAGGTAACAGATGCAATAACATGCTATTACCAATGTAATAACTAGGAAAAGGTTCAATGATAACCATATATATCTGGGTAATGGTAATATAGTTATATTAATATTGTAATAACATGATAATAATTGGTAATATATGTTGATGTTTTCACATTATTATAGGCTACTATCAGCGTAATATATTCCAAATTAGATTAAACTTATTGGAATTTAAAATAGGTAATCACCATTTACCTATATTACCACCATGACTCAGTCCTGAAATTCATGCACCCTTTATGTTCTAAATATTTTCATTTTGTTTCAAGTTAATACTTTACAAATTATGTTTAATCTTGTGACTTCTTACCTGGATACAAGTCTGGTATTTTCTCTGTAATAACCATGCCTCAGTGCTGCAATAAGCATGTTATTACATTTGTTAACTTATCACCTTATTACCCCAGTATTACATCTTATTACTGTGATGTGTTACCCAGTTATTACTTTGGTAATTACCGGTACATGTTATTACCTATATATTCCCTCTTTATTTTTAATATTATATTTGTGTCTTCCTTTCTATTTCCCCACTCAATCCCATGTTGACAATGTGTTCAAACTTGGTTTTGGGAAGTACCTAGATACTAACACCCACACAGACCAGATCGTTCATTCAGACTTTGATCGTCAATAGCTCCTCAACGTAACTATAGAGAAACAAATTACATTTTCTAGATCTGCCCACGATAGCCAACAAGCAACATTAATTTTGTATTTGTAAAAGTGAAAAAACTACTTTAAAGTCATGTCTATGGCAAAATCGCAGTGAATTCTTAGCCAAGGGTTCATGTTACAAGTGCATTGGGTTTGAGGTGTTACCAGAAAAAAATCTTAATTCCTTTGTAACTAAGTGATATTGACATCTCAAACAAACGTAAAGAGCGCAAGGTCCTGTGCTTTAACATAACAATTTTTAATAATTAGCATTTTGGAAATTTTTTAGGCTACATTTAGTTCAAATAAATGTCAATAGCTCTGACCCTATACAATATATTTAAAAACAATCTTCTCATATATGTTCAGGAACATCTGTTACACTGTAAACATCAATTAGTTTTGGGATTTTTAGATTTGGCTTAAAATCTAGAAAAAATAGATATTAATGCCTAAAATATAGCAATAATGGTAGATAGCTCTGACCTTTTCACTTGTGTTAAGGGACATATCCTACAACATTATTCAGTTGGATTTTTAAATGTGACTTTTTTTAAATTAGTTTTATTGCTTAAATTATAGCAATAATTGTCAATAGTCCTAACAAATTTAAAAGAAGCCACATCAAAAATATAAAAAAGATTTATTGATGTTCATGGTCCAAGAGATGTCCCTTAACACACGTGAAAAGATTGTTTTGAAAAAGGTTGTATGTGGTCAGATCTATTGACTATTTTAGCTAAAATGTATGCATTAAAGCTGATTTAAAAGAAGCCAAATAAAAAATATAAACTAATTCTTGTTGATGGTGTAGGAGATGTCCCTTAACATATGTGAGAAAATTGTTTTGAAAAAGATTGTATGGGGTCATAGCTATTGACCATTTTTGTGGTGATATTGCATTCAAATCTATTCACAATTTCCTGAAATGGTAAATTAGCAAAATAATACATGTTGATCATATGGCAGAGTTCACTGAACTTATACCATTTGGATTAATTGATAAAAATTTAAGACGTCCCTTAACCGTCGCAATGGAATTCACCAATTTTTGTTTGCAAACGTGAACAGATTCATAGAATATCATACTTGTCTTTCTGGCATGTTTCGTTGAAGAGGTATTGACATGGAAATTCCCAATCTTTAATATAAAGCTATCAGTTTGAACTAACAAGCTTAGATAATAAAAAACATTTGACATTTGAGATATGTTTTTAAAAGTGAATCATTTAGTGATTAAAAGAGGTCTTTGTCTGGTCTTGTTGAATCACAGAGTTTTATCACACTGACGATCACACCACAATAGACACAAATCACCGTAATACTGTAGGTTTCCTACCCAAACCTAATACTGATTTAATGTGGCTCACCATTATGTACTGAACCATGCAATCACAAAATGTATTGGGACTTTTGAGTTTAAATATGCTTGATCAATCTCTCATGGGCAGAGTCTGTATTATATAGATTCTGCCAGCACTCACTCAGAAAATGAACCAAAATGTACCTAAAATGATACAAAGCTTGCTGTGACAAAACTGTACAGGTCCTTCTCAAGAAATTAGCATATATTTTAGATTCATTGCACACCAACTGAAATATTTTCAGGTCATTTATTGTTTTAATACTGATGACTTTGGCATACAGCTCATGAAAACCCAAAATTCCTATCTCAAAGAATTAGCATATTTCATCTGACCAATAAAAGAAGTGTTTGTAATACAAAAAAAAGGGAAAAAGTCAACCTTCAAATAATTATGTTCAGTTATGCACTCAATACTTGGTCGGGAATCCTTTTCCAGAAATGACTGCTTCAATGCGGCGTGGCATGGAAGCAATCAGCCTGTGGCACTGCTGAGGTGTGATGGAGGCCCAGGATGCTTCGATAGCGGCCTTAAGCTCATCCAGAGTGTTGGGTCTTGCGTCTCTCAACTTCCTCTTCACAATATCCCACAGATTCTCTATGGGGTTCAGGTCAGAAGAGTTGGCAGGCCAATTGAGCACAGTAAAACCATGGTCAGTAAACCATTTACCAGTGGTTTTGGCACTGTGAGCAGGTGCCAGGTCGTGCTGAAAAATGAAATCTTCATCTCCATGAAGCTTTTCAGCAGATGGAAGCATGAAATGCTCCAAAATCTCCTGATAGCTAGCTGCATTGACCCTGCCCTTGATAAAACAC
>JACXGM010006559.1:17038-32605 GCA_016801145.1 Umbra pygmaea | reverse complement strand
ACAATCCATGACTAGCACAGAAGTCCAACAACGAACAACCACTCGGGTTTAGATCAGGGAGGCCGTTCTTCCCAATCACGCCTCTCCATGTGTCTCCATCATTGCCCACGTGCGCGTTGAAGTCCCCCAGCAGAACTACGGAATCCCCAACTGGAGCCCCATACAGGACTCCATTCAAGGTCTCCAAGAAGGCCGAATAGTCTGAACTCCTGTTTGGTGCATATGCGTATAATAAAAGAGTATACAACCATAAAATGTAGAATAAAGTGAACAATTTATGGATTATATAAAATATATGTTGGAGTAGAGCAGCATACAGTATATTAAATTGTACAGTGTCCTTAACCATAAACATATACCTGGCCGTAGTGAAGACAGCTCCTGCCAAAGGTGGGACACTGGCCTTTTCTCTCAGAGAAGACAAAGTCCCAGAGTCCAAACTCAAAGTAAATAGCCCTTAAAACCTCAGCTCTTGAACACCATTTATTGTCATATCTGAATGTAAGAGGAACATTATCTTGCCCAAGCAAGGAAGAGTAGTGACCAAAGTTAGCTAAATCCCAATGCAGTAACATCTCCCCTCACAAGGGCCCTCATTTATGAAACGTGCGTACGACCTAAAACAGGCCTAAAATCTCACGTCTGGTCTGACCTTGTGAATGCAAATTCTTCAGTGTGACTAGCAGTGTTCATGGTATAACCACCCAGTTCAGTGAATTGTTGAACCAGCGATAATGTGTGTGTGCATCACAACTACCCCATATTGCAAGTTACATTTCAGAATTCCAAATTAATTGTATACACCACATTGCTATTAATTGGTATATTTTTTCCCCTTTCATTTTGAGGTGGCCTAGAATATGAGAGCTTAAATTAGGTAAACAACAATTTAAATCAAATAATAAATAAATATATATATATATATATATATTGTATGTGATTAGTGAAATGTTTATTCAGTCGCCTATTTAAAACAAGCGCTTTGGCAGTCCTGAAGTCGAAGCATGGCAGATCTGGCTCTGTTAGAGGACCTTAATGCGCACTCTCTATACGGGGACCTTTTAGCGGGAGATCGGGGACAGGTCTGGTATATCATAGCCAACAATAGTCAAAGTATGCCAGTAGTTTTGGCGGCTATGAAGTCCCTTTCTGTTATGTTCAAACTATGATTAAAAGACAATTTTATGAGATTGCTGGGTTTTCAAATGTGATTGGGGCGAATCGGGAGATTGATTGTACTGTATCTGTAGCCACCATCCATGAATGACTACACATTTATCAATCGCAAAAACGTTAATTCAATCAACGTTCAGATCATATGTGATGCCAGGATGTTTTTTCTGAATATGGTAGCCCAGGGTAAGCTTTTTTAACTGCAGCGTTGGAACAAGGCTACAGGAGGGCGCACTGCATGGCTGGAGTCATCTCCTCGGTGAGTTACGCCCTCGTACAGTTATTATAATAGTTCTACATAGTTTTTTGGTGAAACGGATGGATGTGATTCCTCTTGGTGACAAAGGCTATGCCCTGTCTGAGTACCTTTTAACACGCGCTTGCAAATCCCCAAACAAGCAGGAGCGCAGGTTCAACAGTGTAGTGCAGAATAACACTTTTTGGTAAATGGCTTATAATACCATCAAATAAGCTTTGTATGACATCTGATGTAATTTTTCTACCCTGCCTGCCTAGAAAACTCAGACCAATCAAAACTCTTGTTACAAGTTCACAAGTGTTGAAGCAACAATGCAAGATCAGTGATTTGCTGTAAAGATTTTAAAATATATGACGCTACAACATTATTTAGCCCATTTTATCCGATGGCCCAATTTAGCTGACTTCACCCTACTTAAAAAATACAACGTGGAAGGTTTAGTGAAAATAATTCATTTATATTTATTTATTTTGCACTTCAGGCTCTCATTAATAGCTTTCATTGACTGTAGCAGTAACCTCAGTCAACATCACATTTTCCTTTAACAATTGATGCCTGATTTTAAACTTCCAATTAAAACCAAGCAGTTGGCCTGCACCTGAGACCTGAGCGTCTCTTTTTATCTCAGAGAAATTCATTTTCTTTGCCGGATTTCGCTTATCCATGACGTAAATTCTAATGACGAGGCCTCAAATCCATGCATGTTTGTGGGCGTGATATTTAAATTACATTTGTTTTAAACCATCTTATTTATCAACACCCGCTCATTCGTACGCTGGAATTGGAGTGATACAAATGTTTTGTAAATCACACGTGAGTCTCGTCGTAAGATGATTTCTGCGCTCAGATCTACACTGGTTTCTACGCTCGTTTGATAAATGAGGGCCAATGAGTCTGGCCAATGTGGTTCATGTCAACATTATATTTGACACTTTGCACTCCTGTTGAACATGTGACTAAAGTTTGCATTCATTGTGGGTGATATTAACTACTTAGGGATTGCCCCCTAATTGTCAAATTCTCCCTAAAAAAACATACCCAAAGTTAACTTCTTGTTACACTGGACCTGAGGCAAGGACAAACATATGGTTGATATTTTTTTTAAAGACTTTGAAATGTTTGGATATGTAAAATTCATTTCAAATAAATATACACAGTGAATATGTGTAACATCCAGCCCTGGATGGGCTGAGTCATGGACTTCTCTTTTGGTTTGTTGAGTGTCTCCTGTGTTCATGTACTTTTGAGTTGCTCCCCGATGTGTCTTGTTTCCAGTGTGTATGTATTATGTTCTTAGTGTTATTCAGTGCATGCACAGTGGTTCTGTTATAGGTTCAGTTTGAAATGTTCCCTTTGAGTTGCTACCCTGTGTGTTGTTTAGATTTCTGTCCTGTAGGTGTGTTTCAGTGTTATAGTTTCTCCCTCCTGTGTATTGTTATGTATTGGTTCCCCCTAGTGTCCCTTTTGTGACTTGCCTTGTTTTGTATTGAGATTTCTAACCGGTGTGTTTTGTTTTGGTTTATGTTCCCGCCCCTCACTCCCATGTCTTGTCACATGTTTTCTGCTACCCTATAGATCCCTGTATAGTTAATTTCCATGCCCAGGAGTTTTCCATTGTCTCTCGTTAGTTGTTGTATTTGGGTTGAGTTTTTGGTCTTGTCTCTTGTCGATCAATGAACGGAAGAAACGTGCACTGTGACAACAGACTACATTAAAGGGATACTTCACTGATTAGCATTAAGCTTTGTATCAGTAGAAACCTGGTAGTATTTTAGAAATAACTGGTATCAATCCCTCATACCCCCCTGGGATGTGAAGTCTCTGTATTGGTTGTATAGGAAAGATGCCTCATCTGAGGCTTGCCTGCTCAGAGGCTATGAACTACAGCCAGCAGGAGGAGCTACTTCCGCATGTTTTCAACCCGCCCATAGGGGGTGGGACCTCACTTCCAGAATTTCAAACATTGTCAGCCATCTTGAAACCAATCGAACAGGCTATTGCTCTGTGGAATAAACTGAGTAATATTTTAGTAGGCTAACCACAATGGCTGAGGGTAGATTTGAAGATGATTTGGCAGAAGGGGGTTTTGAAGATTGGGTGCGTGAATCCAATGCTTTTGGCTGCCAGAAAGAGCCGCAATACAGCAAGGAACAGTTGCGGATGATTGAGGAACAAGAGCCCTTGCAGCGAGGAGCGAAACCTGACTGATGCTAAGGAGCAAGAGCCTGGGCAGTCACGAGCTGGGGCAGACTGGTGGTGTCAGTGCTCTCGCTGTGCGCATATGGACACAGATAGAGTCCCATTGCTGTCGTGAATTTTAGCAAGGCCATTTTCTCCTTGAAGAAATCGCTGAATCTGCTGAGGAAATGGCACCACAAGAATCTGTAACAAAGCACCCCAGGTTTGATCACAGGTGTGTCCTGGAAACGTATTTGAGGATCCCGAAGGTTAATTTGAAAACGCCAGCCAATGCCTGCAGGGACGGATGCCTTAGTATAAAGTGAGTATTTTGTTTGTTTTTCATATCAGTCAGCTGAGCTCTCATTGCTATATTTACATCTATGCTAGCCTACTGTAAGTGAAAATAATTTACATTGCTAACGTTGTGCTTACTGTTTTGTCGGTAAATACAAATGAGTTCACATAAGCTCAGTCTCACATTTCCAAACTAATGTATTTTTTGCTGTTGTGAAAGCATTTGTATGCCCAGTCTCATGGAAAACCATTCGTTTGGAAACGTGAGACTAGGCTATTGAGAACGCATTTGTATTGACCAACAAAACAGTAAGCATACATCCATGCTAGCTAGCCTATTGTAGGTGCAAATAACTTGCATTGCTAACGTTGTGCTTACTGTTTTGTAGAATATTGGCTAACACCTACCGTCACTTTGTGGAATTGGTCCTGAAAATCGAGAGACTGGGGAAATGCTATCGTCTTTCTTTACCTGCCTGTGTTTTTCAGGACATCAGACAGATATTGCGCTCCTGACGGATAAACTATAGCTATAAATAAACTGTTCAAGCTCTGGATGAGCTATCAGTGTGAAATTGTTCATATTATGTTTTATAATTAAAAGTTTGAACTCACACATTGGTTGTGGTTCCTGTTATAGTCCTTAGTTTTGCTCCATTGGTGTGTATTTGGCTAGAGAAATAGTGATTTCAATTGGAGGAATGTAGGGTGAAGTAATCTAAAATGGGCCAAATAATGTTTTAGCGTTATCTCTTAATATCTTTACAGCAATCCACAATAACTTATCTTACATTGTTGCCTCAACACTTGTTGACTTGTAACAAGAGTTTTGATTGGTCTTAGTTTTCAGGGCAGGCAGGGCTGAAAATTACATTAGATCTCATGCATATCTTATTTGATGGTATTATAAGCCCTTTACCAAAAAGTTGCACATTTTAGCTGACTTCACCCTACTACATATGAGGAGCAACTAAGCTTCTCTGATGATATGGTCTTGCCTTGCATTTTCTTTATAAGGTGCAAGTCTATCCAGTCTTATCAAATCAGAATTGGGCTACCTGTGTAAATGTGGCCTCTTGAAAAATAAAGAAAAAACATACAAAAAATGACTAGATTTCAATGCAACCAGCAGCCTAGGGTTCTACAAATATTCCAGTTAAATGAACATCTCTAATGAATATAATAAATGTAGGTTATGCATAGTTCATCAGGTTAACCCAAAAGCCATCTATCTCGTTTGAACATATTTACAACAGTTTTGCCCCATACATTTACATTCCTTGTGGAGGGGTTTGAGAACCAGTGGTATAAAGCACGGCCATTCACATAACTTTTAAATGGCATGTGCTGAAAATATAGAAACAAATGCACCGTGACACAGACTATTTGAGAATTGTAATTAGTTTTTGATTATTTGCTTGACCTACAACATCAATATATTATGACACAAACGTGAAAGGCTTTCCAAAATTAGTCCTTCATAATCTTATAATTGCAGTCAAGTAACACAAATCTATTACATTCAATGCTAATACATTTTGTTGTGAACGAAAACAATGAGTTGTCAATAAACAGCATTATTCATAATAGGCCTGTGACGTTTAGCTGACTGTAAGGTAACAATACTGGATGGACGAAACAGAAGATTGCTGGGTAGCTTGTAGAAGCAGCAGAGTTTGAAGAGTCAATCCCATCCTATGATTATGAAAGAAAAAGCAAGTAATCTTAGTAAGCTGTAAGTCAATCTTTACAATTATACACACAACTCACATATTCAATGTTTATGCACAGATTGGCAAAGCTATGAATATGACATATTGGTACATTGAAATCATAAACATTGTTGCATTTGTATAACTTGCCAGCTAAATATAATTAACGTATTACACATAATATAATTGCAATCTATTACATATACATAAGTAGGTATTGTTACAGCTGCACAATTTGGTGTCATTTTGGTTTCACGGAAGCATAATCTTTGTATTCAATCGTAACTAACGCATACACTTGATGCAGAAATAGCATAACATTGCTAGTATGGTAGCATTGCTAGCTAGCTAGCTGACCAAAACACAAGAGTTTCAGAATACAAATATTTACCTTATGGGAAAAGTTTGACTCTCTAGACCGACGTCTTACATGGTGTGCCAGCCAAGACAAGAATAAAAAAAAAGTTAGTACGGTAACCTACGCCGTATATTTGATGGTATAAAACAGCTTAAAACAGCATCTTTTCAGTTTCGATTTCCTGCCCTCTCTAACTGGTAGGCGTGGCCTGGGAGTGGCTTCGTTGAGCATCAAAGCAAGTGCATTCTGGAAGTTGTTGGCTTTCATTCTATGGGCCAAAACGACATTTTCTGGCTTTTCGCAGTCTACAAGGCTCCAACCTCTAGACATTTTTAAGTTTCTAATACATAAATTACCCAATTTAAATATATATTCATCTCTCCAGCGGTGAAGTATTCCTTTCACTTCAGTGTACACTCTATTATACCCACAAAAACTGTTCAAATGTACCCCAACCATTAAAACCTATGTTACCAAAGACCTTAAACATTGGCTTTTAAAAATAAAGACAGAGGGGAGCTACAAAAAACAGACAAAATAACTGAGAGAAAAACTGAGGAAGGCAAAGGAGGTACACAAGAAACATCTGGCAGAAGCTTTCAAGGCTGGCAACCCACGTAAAACATGGGATACAATGAAAAGCATGACAGGGATGCCAGATAAAAACAGGAGACTTTTTGTGACAAGTGATGAGCTAACCTCTACTATTGAACTGAATACCTTCTTTACTAGGTTTGAAACCTCTGGGAGTACGGAGAGATGTAGAGAGGTGCTGGAGTCAGTCACGGTGGGCTCGGAGGATAGAGTGACAATAACAGTGGGTCTGGTGGAGAAAGTCTTTCGTCAGCTTAATTCACATAAAGCCACCGGCCCAGATAACATCAGTGCTTCTATCCTGAAAACCTATAGCAAGGAGTTAGCACCGGTGTGGCAACCCATCTTCCAACAGTCCATGGATACAGGTATTGTCCCCATGGTTTGGAAGACTTCGCACATCATCCCCCTACCAAAGAAATCATGCCCCAAGGAGTGCAATGACTTCAGACCTGTGGCATTAACATCTGTATTAATGAAGTCATTGGAAAAAATCATATCCTATGTACTCTCTCAGTCTATACCGGATAAACTTGATCCATTCCAGTTTGCATATAGGCAACAACCCAGCACGGAGGTTGCTGTTGGTACTCTCATGCATCTGGTCTGAAAACACCTGGACACTCCGAAAATAAAGCCATATGCCAGGGTACTGTTCATTGACTTCTCTGTATTCAATACAATAAAACCAGACATATTGCTATCTAAAATGGTTCAAATGGGTACGAACCCATATCTTATTTACTGGTACAGTGCCTTCCTTACTAACAGGCAACAGCTTGTTAGGGTCAATAACACCTATTCCCCCATGGTCACAACCAGCTGTGGTGCCCCACAAGGATGTGTTAGCTCTCCCCTGCTCTTCACACTCTATACCAACCACTATATCATCAAATTTTCTGATGACACTGCACTGGTAGCTCTGATGAAGGAGGGGGAGGGGTCTGATCTCTATGTGGAAACAGTGCATAATCTGGTAAAGTGGTGCAATTTAAATGCCCTCATCCTCAACACACAGAAAACTGAGGAGATTATTTTTGGCACCTCTCATGACTGCCATATTACACCAATAACCATTCACAATCAAATCATAAAAGAAAAATCATCGTTCAAATATCTTGAGTGCACGTGGACAGTGACCTTTTTTGGACCTATCATGTAGACTATATTTGCAGCAAAATACAGCAACGAATCTACTTTTTAAGGAGACTTTGGTCATTCGGAAGCGAGCAGCGAAATCCTGTCACTTTTCTTTGTGTCAACAATTCAAAGTATTCTGCAGGATGGAGGCGCAGTGGGGTTTGGAGGCCTCTCAGCTCATCTGAAGGCCAGGATTCTACGGCTCCTGGGAATCTGTTCCAAATTGGTGGGACACTCAGTGGAAAACGCGTTCACTGAAAGCCACTTACTGAACACCGTCAGACTGGCTAATAAAATCTCCCAGGACTCTTCCCATGTGCTGCATGGGGAGTACCAACTCCTCCCTTCTGGGAGGCGCTATAGGGTCCCAGACTGCAGAAAGAACAAATATAAACACTAATTTGTTCCTCTGTCAATACCTCTGCTTAATCAATACAGGAGGGCAAAGAAGTGATAGTCCCCCCCCCCCTTTCACTTAATACACTTTCAATTAATTTATATAAGTATTGCTATTTAAAACCAACACTCTTGGTTTTATCTATCTATCTATCTATCTATCTATCTATCTATCTATCTATCTATCTATCTATCTATCTATCTATCTAATGTTCTATGTTGCGGGTTCCTATGTGTCGCTCTACTATTTATGCTTTGGTGTCGCCCCACGAGGCAGTCGTTCTTTTGCTTGCAAGTAAGTGGAATAAATAGTGGAAAAAAATATTGGATTTTTGGCATTCCTTCGCGCCTGTCTCATTCCTCGCAACGTGCTACAGGATCCATGAGAGATTGATCGACTATGACTACAACGAGACAGCAAAGTACCTACCATGGAACCGAAGAGAGATTACCTCTCTCTCTCAGGGGAATATTTTTTGGTGGGGCGCAGGCTGCTTGGAGCCCTTCTCAGAGTCAGGTTTAGGGTAGGAGTTCTCTGATTAGGACCCCCCGTCTGACTCTCAGCCCCGCTAGTCAACCAACACCTTACTAGCTCTCAGGCTAGAATTACCTCTAGGTTTCCAGGTCCTGCCCCTAGTCCTTCTGTTTCTGCCACTAGGGCTTCTGTTACTGCCCCTAGTGCTTCTGTTAGTGCCCCTAGGGCTTCTGTTACTGCCTCTAGGGCTTCTGTTACTGCCCCTAGGGCCCCAGCTATTGCCCCTAGGGCTCCAGGTATTGCCCCAGGCCTCTAGCTACATTCCCTAGGGTTCACCCTATTTCCCATGTTAGGGATCCCATGCCCAGAATAGGGTGGGATAGGGGTCTCCGTAGGAGGCCGGAGGTTAGCCTCCTATCGGAGAGGGACCTGGTGGTCCTCTCTATTTCCCAGCTTGAGGGTGGGGCTCGTGGCTTCGACGAGGCCCTGTGGGAGGCGGACCACCCCATATTGGAGGACCACAAAGAGTTTTCCCGCCTGCTGCAGTCTATGTTCGGCCTTTCCAAGACGGCCACCGACCCTCACAAGATGGTCGCCTCGCTATAGCCTCCAGCAGTCTGCCCACAGCCTCCAGCAGTCTGCCCACAGCCTCCAGCACTCTGCCCACAGCCTCCAGCACTCTGTCCACCGCCACAGTCTCCGGCCGCCTGCTCTGTGTCTGAGCCCTTCCTGACCACGGACCTGGAGGTCCTACTCCTCCCGCCGCCGCCAGGGTTTGGCGATGACGCCTCCTGGGACCCCCCCCGGTGGCGTCAGCGACGGGGGTCCGGAGGGCTGCAGTCATCCGGAGCCCCTTTCTCAGCTGTCGCAGTCGTCCGGACCCCCTGCTCAGCCACCGCTGTCCTCCGGACCCCCTGCTCAGCCGCTGCTGTCCTGACCCCCGTCGCTGACGCCGCCGTCCGGACCCGCGGCGCTAACGCCGCCGTCCGGACCGCCATCCCTGACGCCGCCGTCCGGACCCCCAGCTCGGCCGCCGCTGGATCTCCCAGACACCCTGCCGCCAGGACTCCCAGACACCCTGCCGCCAGGGCTCCCAGACACCCAGGAAACACTGTATACGGTGTCTGATATATTTTTAACTCATATCATGTTTTTCGTAGGAAAGTTAATTATACCTCTTCTGGGATTTATACTTTACATACTGATCTACTCTTTTACCATTACACCCTACCCGTTCAAATCCATTGTTTATTACAATTATAATTTCATACCATAACCTACCCGACGCTATAAGCCCTTGCCTATTTTTTTTTTCTGATTTCCCCCAGCCTCTCTGTTCAGCTTCAGCAGGACTAAAAATTAGTTTTAATCTGTACCTTTGTGGTCGCCAAATATGTTGTGTATTTTAAAGCATTTACTCATCAAATAAATGTGTAGAGCGTCTTGGAAAATGTGTATAAGCAGCAAAGATTTTAATACTCTTAAAGCTGAGGTTCATCAATAATCAAGCTCTCGAACAAAAGTTTGTCCTTCAACATATAGAGAAAAAATCATCAACAGAATCTTAATACTGATCTCCTATTGGCTTATAAGTAGCATTTAGTTTGGATTTCACCAATGGCTGAGTCAACAATTGTAATGGTTCCAAGGCATCTGTTAGCCTGCATTTTTCTACATGCATTCTCCTACTGAGACGAGCCTCAGACCTTGCATTTCAAAAGGACATCTAGCTTTTCTTAATTAAACTACCCCTGTCAGTCCCTTCCTGCCTTCTGTGTTTACATCAACACGGCAAGTCCCCTTCCTCCTAAGGAATCAATCTACATTTTACAGTGAACCAATTTCAGTATTGTACAAGTCACTTTTCCCAACACTGTATAACTTTGTCTTTCACTGCATCACGATTCCTAAGATTCATAGATTCCAATGATATCAAACAACATGGACCTCTCATTTAATTAGCATTTTCCTCAAGGCTATTTCTGCATCAGGTATATATACACTCACCTAAAGTATTATTAGGACCACCCATTAAATTTCTCATTAATTATCTACTCAAACAATCACATAGCAGTTGCTTCAATGCATTTAGGGGTGTGGTCCTGGTCAAGACAATCTCCTGAACTCCAAACTGAATGTCAGAATGAGAAAGGTGATTTAAGCAATTTTGAGCGTGGCATGGTTGTTGGTGCCAGACGGGCCGGTCTGAGTATTTCACAATCTGCTCAGTTACTGGGATTTTCACGCACATCCAATTCTAGGGTTTACAAAGAATGGTGTGAAAAGGGAAAAACATCCAGTATGCGGCAGTCCTATGGGCAAAAATGCCTTGTTGATGCTAGAGGTCAGAGGAGAATGGGCTGACTCAGAGCCATAGAGAGAAATGCGTCAACTCCGTTCACTTCATCAGTCAGTTTTTTTTACAGCAATGGCGGATCATGGAGACCCTCAACAGTTCTAAACAAACTGAGATACTACCCGTGTCGCCGTAGAGAAGCAATGTTTCATCAGCTCCTTCCTGAGGTAATAACTTTAAAATCCGAATTACTTTTTAAACCTGCATTGCAGACACATTTTAGCTGACGTTATTGAGCGTAAGTTTATAAAATCAACAAATTTAAATGTTTGAGGAAAACTAGCTAACCTAAACAGTTAACAATCAATTTACAGCACTTGAAACAGCTTTCATATAATAGATCATACCAAAAATCGCTCTTGTTACAGCTGCTCCCATAGACTTCAATGTATCAAAATCATATGCTTGTAACTTTTTAGAGACGCATGAACCACGTGACCGTACCACGTGACATTATAATTTTTTACCCTCCATTGACGCAACTCTCTCTCTCTATGGCTCTGGGCTGACTGCTTCAAGCTGATAGAAGAGCAACTTTGACTGAAATAACCACTCGTTACAACCGAGGTATGTAGCAAAGCATTTGTGAATCCACAACACGCACAACCTTGAGGCGGATGGGCTACAACAGCAGAAGACCCCACCGGGTACCACTAAAAATAGGAAAAAGAGGCTACAATTTGCAAGAGCTCACCAAAATTGGACAGTTGAAGACTAGAAAAATGTTGCCTGGTCTGATGAGTCTCGATTTCTGTTGAGACATTCAGATGGTAGAGTCAGAATTTGGCGTAAACCGAATGAAAACGTGGGTCCATCATGCCTTGTTACCACTGTGCAGGCTGGTGGTGGTGGTGTAACGGCCTACCTGAGCAGTGTTTCTGACCATGTCCATCCCCTTATGGCCACCATGTATCCATCCTCGGATGGCTACTTCCAGCAGGATAATGCACCATGTCACAAAGCTTGAATCATTTCAAATTGGTTTCTTGAACATAACAATGAGTTCACTGTACTAAAATGGCCCCCACAGTCACCAGATCTCAACCCAATAGAGCATCTTTGGGATGTGGTGGAACAGGAGCTTCATGTCCTGGATGTGTATCCCACAAATCTCCATCAACTGCAAGACGCTATCCTATCAATATGTGCCAACATTTCTAAAGAATGCTGTCAGCACCTTGTTGAATCAATGCCATGTAGAATTAAGGCAGTTCTGAAGGCGACAGGGGGTCAAACACAGTATTAGTATGGTGTTCCTAATAATCCTTTAGGTGAGTGATATATATATATATACATATACATATACACATTTGTATTATTGTTCTGTTAATTTACCATAACAAGGAAAAATCCACAATAGCAGTAACTTTCATCATTATGCCTTCATCTGCAGGCATTGCATAATAATTTTGAACATGGTATAAAGGAGCCAAAAAACTGTGTGATAACTAGTGGCGTCATATGATCACTATCCTTACATGACAGTCAGATTTTTTGCATGAACAGCCATATTGTCTAAAGCAAAGCAGACAATGCACAATTTCTGCAAGGGAATGCAAACAATAGAGCACAACTGTTTTTATGTGCGTCAACATTGGACGGGCTTTTAGGCCATCTGTCATGATGCTCAACAGATGTTGTATGACGACATAAAGCACAGAATTAAATCAATAACAGAATGGCTTCAACAGAAGGAAATACGTCATTTGAAGTAGCCTGGTCAGATTCTCGTGACCTCAAACCAGTTGAGATGCTGAGGCATGACATTAAGAGAGTGAACTACACCAGACATACCAAGCATATTGCTGAACTGAAAGGGTTTTGTAGAGAGGAATGGTCCAAAACTCCTCCTGACTATTGTCCAGATGTGTTTCACAACTACAGGAAATGTTGGGTTGAGGTTTTTGATACAAACGTATGCTCAACTAGTTATTAGGGATCACAATCTTTTTCCACCCAGCACTGTAAAGGTTCACAAGGGTTTTTCAAATGGGACATGAAAATGTATAATTGTTTGTATGGAATTAGTTTAAGCTGATTGTATTTTTCTATTGTATGACATAGGTCAAAATCACATCAAATGCTATGACCAATTTAAGCAGAAATCCAGAGTTACTAATAAAGGGATCACATACAGTATGTAAAGTAGTTGAAACATAGGAATTAATAGAAATCTTAATGAAATCCTCTTTAATAGAAATATTAATGTTTTGTGAATGTTACAGTTTTGCTGATAGTGCCACAAACGCTACATAACTACATTTGTTAAAATTATTAATATGGAAATAGTATAGTCCTGTTTTTCCTCCTCATTTGGCATTCTATTTTCTGACAGATGTTGAATTCGAGAATGTAATAAACCTAGATAATATCTTGAGTATATTTCTTAGAAATTTCAACATATATTCTTCAATGCCTAGAACACACGAGAAAGAATGTAAAAATAGGGTGAGAGAAACAGAGTGTAAAAAAGAGCAAAATGAGAGGGAAAAACAAAGCATTTATTATCCTACGATGGCCTGGATTAATGTCAGATTCAAGTCTGCCCTCCTTTATTTTGCACTTTATTTGAGAGAGAAAATGGGGTTTTATCAAAGAGCTCCATATTAATGACTCCTCAGGGGGCAATGCCAATGGAATTTGTTTCTGAGCCTTTCTCCAAACCTCCCACTTACAAACCAACTCCAACTGTTTCATTAAGAGAAAATACCATATACAGTATACATGCAAACTAGCTTTTAAGATGTTGATAAGTATTTTTTTTATGCTGGTAAAAGCCAAAATATGAAATAATTTGTAGACTCCTGGTGAGTTACGCAACAGTGTGCATCTTGTAATGTAATATAAAAACAGGTGTGACAATATAATATTCATACACTGAACAAAAATATTAACACAACACTTTTGGTTTTGCCCCCATTTATCATGGGCTGAACTTAAAGATTTAAGAATTTATCTGTACACAGAAGGCCTATTTCTCTCCAATATTGTTCAAAATCTGTCAATATATGTGTAAGTGAGCACTTCTCCATTACCAAGATAATCAGTCCACCGCACAGAAGTGGCATATGAATAGGGCTGGGCATCGTTCAAAATCTTTTGATCCGGTGCCAATTTCGATACCTCAGTTTCGATACTGGTTCCTTAACGATACTTTTTTCGATACCATGTTTTAAAATCCATGTCAACATCAACAAAAATACTGTCAACACTAAACTTTTATTTTACACCTTAATTGTGATTCAGTAAAGTACAAAAAATAACAATATAATGGTTTCATTATTTTTACAGACAATAACAGTAAAACTGTTTTCCAGGCTAAAAGAGGTTATACTGGCAAACTACCTTTAAAAAATTAAACTATCTTTATATCAATAGCCTGGTCACCTCCACCATTGGGCCTCCACTGTCAAAAAATATAACAAACTATTAATAATAACCCCTGTGACTACTCTGTGGCACTGATCTTATCTTTCCTTCTTTCCCTCTTTCTGCCTCCTAACATCAGGGTGGACCGGCGCAGCAAAGGCTAATGTGAAGGGGGAAATAGACAGAGCAACCGACTAGCAACACAAGCTAACATACATAGAGCGCATACGGTCTATGATAGAGATTAGTCAACGTTATGGGGAAAATAATTTCAGTTTCGATTGTCGATCAACATAAGGAATGAGCGCAACAACGGCAGTAGTTAACCTATGTGTTCGGTTTAAGTAGTGAGTTTACAGTTATCTGTCAAATATTTCAAAAAAGTGCAACCTTAACGTTATGTCGGAAAAACAAAGATGTTGCCTGGTCAAAGAGTTAACGTTATAAACGGTATACGACTGCGAGTCGTGGTGGTGGTGTCTCTTTCTCATTACTTGTTTTAGGTTGCGTTAGATAACCAATCGCCGGCAACTTTAGGTCCTTACACGCAAGTATGCTAAATGATTATTGACTCACAGATGCTTTTGGAACTGAAATTTAGCACCAAATGATAAATAATTTTTCGATACTCGATAGGATCGGAGTATTTCGGTCGATGCCATGAAAGTATCGACGTTCGGTGCCCAGCCCTACATATGAAGATGCTGATTAGACAGCATGATTCTTTCACAGGTGTGCAGGCTGGCCACAATAAAAGGCCACTCTAAAATGTGCAGTTTCATCATACAGCACAGTGCCACAGATGTCGCAAGTATTAAGGGGGAGGAGTGAGTTCAGGTAAGGTTTTTTTTTTCTTAGGATTGATTGGTAAATTAGGTGATACTGTCGAGGTTTTTTTACAGTAAACAGTAAATATATGCGAGAAATAACTATTATAGAAATATTTAATTGGTATTCTAAAAGTAAATGGAATGTCTTTTCATTTAACAATATCCGGAAATGTGTCACAGGTGTGAATGTCATGTTTAGTATTTTTGAGAAGCTCATAATAATCTATGGACGATTGAATCATTTATTAGCATATTGAAGTCATGACTGTACCTTGTATTACAGACTGAATGTATAGTATTGGAAGCCTGTTTTATCACCAAAATTGTGAGATCAGAAACGTTTGCTTTACAATCGAGGGGGTGATAAATCCTCAGGACAGGAAGAAAGTATAGGGTCAACCTTTTGTTTAGACAGATGGGGTGTTGGTCA
>JACXGM010006559.1:0-16938 GCA_016801145.1 Umbra pygmaea | reverse complement strand
AAAAGATGAGTTAGTCGTCTTTGTCCTATTTGAGAATGGAATAAACACCGGCACTGTTTTTGTGAGAAATAGTGTCTATTTGCTCTTTTTACAATGCTCATGTCTTTCTTTGATTAATAATTAGATACATCAATACCAGTGAGTCAGGCGCCGAGTGTGTAATGAGGGCCAGCCCAATAGTGCATATAGGTCACAATGGTGGGTGTTAAATGGGGCATTGGTGACAAATCAAATAGCACTATTATAGACTACGTCTAGCTTTTTGAGAAGGGAGGTGGAGGCAGTTCTGTAAATGACATCCCCGAAATCAAGGATTGGAAGGATGGTCATTTTTACCAGGGTCTTTTTGGCAGCATAGGTGAAGGAGGCCTTGTTTCGGAATAAGAAGCCAATTCTAGATTTTATTTTAGATTGGAGTGTGTTAATGTGTCGCTGGAATGAGAGTGAACAATCTAACCAGACACCTAGATATTTGTAGGTGTCCACATATTCCAGTTTGGACCCATCCAGAGTGGAGATACTAGTGAGGTTGGCGGGTATTGGAAGTGTACGGTTGAAAAGCATGCATTTAGTTTTGGTGGGATTTAAGAGACGTTGAAGGTTATAGAAGGCATGTTGAATGGAGTCAAAGCTCTTTTGGAGGTTAGTTAATACAGAGTCCAATGAAGGGCCGGATGTGTATAGGATGGTGTCATCTGCATTGGTCTGGGATTTCACAGCCAACCCTTAGCCGGGTTATGCCAGACGTGTGAATAGGTGTACTTGGTGTGTCGCATGATTACATAAAGTTTCCTTACACTGCGGGTGAACAGGCAAACCATAAAAGCGCAATTTGAAATGTCCGGTTTCCCAAATGTAATTGGTGCTATTGACTGCACTCATGTTGCCATAATAAGGGCACCAAATGAGAATGAAAATGCCTTCATTAAACGAAAGCATTTTCATTCGATCAATGTCCAAATAATTTGTGATGCAGACATGTTGCTGTAATGTAACCAATTTTCCCCCACCCGTGGCAGACACACTTTCGCGATGAAGCGCTAGATGCTTTAACATCGACTGATATCTGACCACTTTTTATTTGGGCCACGGTCCGACTTTCTTACAGCATCTGCATCATTTTGCCACTCCAACGCCTTTTCGGCATTGGTAATAGGCACACTTTGCCCTTCAAACAACATTTTCCTCCTCTTTCCACCTCGCCAACAATATTTTCTACTTCACATTGAGTGAAGTTTATTTTTCTTTGTTTTCCTGTCTCTGTTTGCCATGATTTCTCAATCAATTAATATTAATTTTGTGGCGTTTCACTGACTATTTATGGGCAATTATAGGCGTGACATGCAGCCGCAAAAGCTGCGCCACATTTAGAGTTGATTGTGATAAATAAAGGGAAAACAGCGTAGGACGTGCGTGCGCACGATTTTATAAATCTGAATATTTCTTTGCGTAGGCACGTCCTATATTTCGTCCGTACGCCACTTCTGACGCAAATCCACCGCAAAGTTTTATAAATGATGCCCCTGGATATTTTAATTCATAGTGGACATAATTTCACTGTCTACCGTTCCACTGTCTATAACATTTATTTAAAATAACAAAAGCCTCTAAATTAGTAATAGTCTATAGACGGGACAGTTATTAATGTGTACGTTTCAAGCGTCAACACAAAAAACTAGGGTCCTGAAACTGCGGTCCTAAAACTATGGTCCTAAATCTGTAGCCTCCGGTTGTGCAGGAACATACTACTGAAACTGACAACTCCAACGCAGTGATTTAAAGCCAAAACAGGTGGATTCAGCACCATGGTCAGCTCCGCAGCCTACTGAATTATTTGTGATTCCTTAAGCTGCAGAGCTGGCCGTGGTGCTGAATCCACCTGTTTTGGCTTTAACTCACTGTGTGCTGCCTCCACCACACTTATACTGCTGAAGGTTAGGTTTGATTCCGGTTCACTGATTTTCCTGAAAAACTTTCAACTCTCATCTAAAGGTAGCACTCAAACTATAAGTCATTTTGTTCACAGATGCATTGACTGGTGTCACAACAACAATATAAATAATCTATTTTTTTGTGCTTCACTTGTGATGGCGCAGAGTGCTTAACAGGTTCATTTTATTCTATATATGTGTAGATTGTCCACTTTGTTTACCTGCCACTTGTCTATAAATTCTTCCTAATAGTGCATTAGCACACAGCTGCTATTACACAGAATGCACTGTTCCAAGTTGTCAGACATTGGGAATATTGCTCCTTGAGTCCTTCAACCCCACCCTCCTTCAAAACCCCAGCAACATTTTGATTTACAAGGGCTACAAATATGTGCTGACAGTTATTGTGGTAATTTCATGGCTGAAAGATAAGGGCTATGACACCCTGGTCTAATGGACCGACCTGGAAAAATACAGCTCCTGCCCTTATTTAATTCCAAGTCAAGTACTGGGTTAGATGCAGGTGAACCTTTTTTGTATACTCTTTAAAAGTTTACTTTTATTTTACCAGGGAAGGATGATTAGGAGCACATTTTTTCAGGAATGATTTAACTGCGAGCCATTTTAGTTAAATGCCTTGCTCAGGGAGAGGGTTGGCCCTAGTGAGTGAACTCATTTAACAAGAGAAACATTGCCACTTAACAAAGGTTGAAAAAGAGAGAACAGAACATTAGACTCTCTGTACAACTGTGAATATTGTGTAGAGCAAAAAACTGACTGAGGTTGTCAGAATATGAATGCATATTGATTAGACCATATTCAAAATGAGATCTTGTTGACCATTGGTTAAAACAGTTGACAAAGCATCTCACTACTGCTAAATATCTACAAGCTGACATGAATGACACTAAAACAACATGTTTAGCTTACACTATCTGCTGCACACTTAACCAAGAGTTACATGTTAGCAAGCCTAGCAAGATCCCACTGTCAAAGTAGACAAGAAAGCCTGATTGAACAAGCTTTAATCCTCCTGGATAAATGTCCTACATACCAATACAACAAAATTGGAGCTCTTTAGTAAAGCAGATCAACACTGTTTACTCAAGACTAAATTATGCATTCATAGAAAATAACACCCTATCTACAGTTAAAATGTTGATTGCTGCTGCCTTTGGTACTCAGGCACTTGAATGTTTGAAAGGCATCATGAAATCATCTGATTATCACTGTGTTTTTGGAGTGCAATATGTTCAGAAACTGGGTCCTTATTCTAGGTTATGATTCTTCCAGCAGGATTGGTGCAGGTGAATGTAATTGTTTTCACTACATTATTGGGTTGCTTTTCATAAACATTTCTTTCTTTTCCTTAAATACACACATTTTCACTTCTCTTGACCAATTTTATCCAGAGAAGAGTAGTGAACATGTGCACATCTTATGCAGATTGTGAGAGTGCTGGGACACACAATGCATTTGACGACAATATGGACTAGATAAATTTTGTCGTACCACACCTATTCTGTCCCCTGTTGTCTTCTATATTTGAGACTTCCTGTGTGTGACATTGTAAATAGGGTCTAATACTGTAAATATCTGTTATCATTGCAAAGTGGACTCAATTTTATGATGATTACAAATACTGTTATTATTTAAAAGGTAAGTAGGCCCGGAGCCAGGTCCACTCCTCAGGATGTTTTTTGCTACCTTCTTTTCACTATTATTTCCTATTATCTTATACCTTGGGCAATCACAAGTTGATAATGACCACCCCCAACTCGACCCCTTTTGGTCTCAGGGGCCAAAAAACACCCTTTTTGGGAAATGCTTTTGGCAGAATGATGCAGTTGTGAATATTAAGGTCCTGCAGCTACATAAAGGGTCATATGACCCTAAGATTTTTGCATGGTGTATCCTGACACACAGGGGAAACTAACAGAAACAAGATTCTGGGGATTGCTGTCTTTTTGCTGTCAAATATCACCCTCAACATACCCCAAAAGCCTAAAAAATGTCTGTCCGCCTGACAAATTGTCATCAAAAGTGATCATTTTCAAGCATTTTATTATACATATCACTGCCTCAAATGTACATGGAAAACTTCCCATGTTTATAAGTTTCCATTTAAGTCCAAGGAGACCTTTCTATCTAGAGGATTACAGCTGGTATAACCAAAGTTCTCTACTGCACCTCAAATCGCAGAAAACAGAACTTTCAAGCATTACCATTCCATGTGGGATTAAGCATATTTTTTGCAAATGAACAATACCTTAAACAAGAGTTGAGACATGACTTATGTACTGCTATGATATATGAAGTCAACTGCATGAAAAGTGAATTTTGTTATGCCCCTAGGTGGACTGGGGTCAGGGTGTAAGATATAACATTGGTTACACACATAAACACACTAAACAACCAAATATCTAAAGTGAAAGCTCTGTTACAAAAATATGTTGTTGTGTATCATTGCACATTTTTAAGTGGTTATATGGAAATCCTGGAGGTTTCTTAGTGGGTATACTGCGTATACCTGCACATCACTTATACTACACCACTGCACTAACCAACCAACACCCTAAGCCTTCATGTCACATCCTGAAGTTATTCAGCAAAGACAATTTGAAGGTAAGTTGATAACTGTAAGTTGTCACTGTTATAAATATACTGATTTTATGATGGTTGTCATTAGGGCTGCACACTTTTTAATCACGATCACAATTTTGGCTTCCCGAGAACAAATTTGCGTGATCGAGCGATATTTAACCCACAATTATCTTGCACATGCTAGCAACTAAGTCTTGGTACCATTGAAAAGCAGAAGATCAGACGAAAATAATGAGTGGTGGATCATCTCTGTGGTTTACACACAGCCAGAGCTATGCGCCTCAAATTAGGTCATGTTTTTTAGATGGTTGTTTTTTTTACTCAACACATTACAACTCTGCAATGATGCAGGACATCATCCTGCACAAGACCATCAATTTTTGTAAAAGAAAACAGTTGCGATTTCAAAAATGTATAGAAATATAGTGAGAAAGGTGTGCTGTATTTTGATGTTGACTTGTTTGTATGGCTAATTAATCGTGATCTCAATATTGGTCTAAATAATTGTAATAATCATGTTGGCCATAATCGTGCAGCCCTAGTTGTCATCAATGTACACTGCTCAAAAAAATTAAGGGAACACTAAGATAACACATATCTTACTATGATCTGAATGAATGAACTAATCGTATAAAATACTTTCGTCTTTACATAGTTGAATGTGCAGACAACAAAATCACACAAAAATGATCAATGGAAATCAAATTTATCAACCCATGGAGGTCTAGATATGGAGTCACCCTCAAAATCAAAGTGGAAAACCACACTACAGGCTGAACTAACTTTGATGTAATGTCCTTAAAACAAGTCAAAATGAGGCTCAGTATTGTGTGTGGCCTCCACGTGCCCGTATGACCTCCCTAAAACACCTGGGCATGCTACTGATGAGGTGGCGGATGGGTTCCTGAGGGATGTCCTCCCAGACCTGGACTAAAGCATCCGCCAACTCCTGGATAGTCTGTGGTGTAACGTACCGTTGGTGGATGGAGCGAGACATGATGTCACAGATGTGCTCAATCAGATTCAGGTCGGGGGAACGGGCGTGCCAGTCCATAGTATCAATGCCTTCCTCTTGCAGGAACTGCTGACACAGTCCAGCCACATGAGGTCTAGCATTGTCTTGCATTAGGAGGAACCCAGTGCCAACCGCACCAGCATATGGCCTCACAAGGGGGCTGAGGATCTAATCTCGGTACCTAATGGCAGTCAGGCTACCTCTGCGGCCCCCCAAAGAAATGCCACCCCACAAAATTACTGACCCACCGCCAAACCGGTCATGCTGGAGGATGTTGCAGGCAGCAGAACGTTCTCCTCTGTCACGTCTGTCACATGTGCTCAGTGTGAACCTGCTTTCATCTGTGAAGAGCACAGGGCGCCAGTGGCGATTTTGCCAATTTTGTGTACGTCCAATGAAGCTTCTTAATCAGAATTCAAAGTTTATTCAGATCTTTGCTAAAGTGGGGAACTTTTGGGAGCTCAATTAACAGATTCTCAGCGGTGTTCAAGAGTTCACCTGTCACCTCTATAGTTTCAATTGTCAAATCAAGGTTGATGAGGCAAGAAAGATGGAAGTCAAGAAGGTTTGTGGCTCAAGCCTTGAGCTTCGACAGGGTCTCTCCGTTGACCTCTCAACCTTCCCACCTTGCAAGAGGGTCCTCTTACATCACATGAAAAGAGTAAACTTTCAAGTATGCATCTGGAAGAGGGCTCATGAGCCCTAAGTGGACACCCCAAGCCCTCACCATGGATTTCATATAAACACAGAGACAGGCAAGCTAGAACCACAATGGTTTGACGGCGACGTCATCCCCAAAGCCTTTACTAATGACTTGACTGATGAAATCCATATGAATATAGGTGAAGATGAGGAAGAAGAGGAAAATTAAGATTGAGAGTATAATATACACTCACCTAAAGGATTATTAGGAACACCATACTAATACTGTGTTTGACCCCCTTTCACATTCAGAACTGCCTTAATTCTACGTGGCATTGATTCAACAAGGTGTTGAAAGCAGTCTTTAGAAATGTTGGCCCATATTGATAGGATAGCATCTTGCAGTTGATGGAGATTTGTGGGATGCACATCCAGGGCACGAAGCTCCCGTTCCACCACATCCCAAAGATGCTCTATTGGGTTGAGATCTGGTGACTGTGGGGGCCATTTTAGTACAGTGAACTCATTGTCATGTTCAAGACACCAATTTGAAATGATTTGAGCTTTGTGACATGGTGCATTATCCTGCTGGAAGTAGCCGTCAGAGGATGGGTACATGGTGGCCATAAAGGGATGGACATGGTCAGAAACAATGCTCAGGTAGGCCTCGGCATTTAAACGATGCCCAATTGGCACTAAGGGGCCTAAAGTGTGCCAAGAAAACATCCCCCAAACCATTACACCACCACCACCAGCCTGCACAGTGGTAACAAGACATGATGGATCCATGTTGTCATTCTGTTTACGCCAAATTCAGACTCTACCATCTGAATGTCTCAACAGAAATCGAGACTCATCAGACCAGGCAACATTTTTCCAATGTTCAACTGTCCAATTTTGGTGTGTTAATGCAAATTGTAGCCTCTTTATCCTATTTGTAGTGGAGATGAGTGGCACCCGGTGGGGTTTTCTGCTGTTGTAGCCCATCTGCCTCGAGGTTGTGCGTGTTGTGGCTTCACCAATGCTTTGCTGCATACCTCGGTTGTAACAAGTGGTTATTTCAGTCAAAGTTGCCCTTCTATCAGCTTGAAGCAGTCGGCCCATTCTCCTCTGACCTCTATCATCAACAAGGCATTTTCGCCCACAGGACTGCCGCATACTGGATGATTTTCCCTTTTCACACCACTCTTTGTAAACCCTAGAAATGGTTGTGCGTGAAAATCCCAGTAACTGAGCAGATTGTGAAATACTCAGACCGGCCCGTCTGGCACCAACAACCATGCTCAAAATTGCTTAAATCACCTTTCTTTCCCATTTGGATATTCAGTTTGGATTTCAGGAGATTGTCTTGACCAGGACCACACCCCTAAATGCATTGAAGCAACTGCCATGTGATTGGTTGAGTAGATCATTGCATTAAGGAGAAATTGAACAGGTGTTCCTAATAATCCTTTAGGGGAGTGAATATACTAATACAATACACTAAATAACCAGCCGTCGAATACAGCATGGATAAACAGCAAAAAGATATAAGAACCAAATAAATGTTTTGTTCGAGCTGTATTTTCGTTTTGCCATTTGGCTGTAAAGAACATTTACCTGTACAGAAGTTTGCTAACATATACTCTGTTGAAGGTTGGCTTTTTGATAACAGACTGCACACTAGAGTCATCTTTTTCCTTGTGTTGCGAGGACTTTGTGGACTTAAAATGAATCTCACATTTGGTTAATTGATTTTGTGAATGTACCCTATGTTGCACCCTGACCCCAGTCAACCTAGGGGCATAACAATACTCACTTTTCATGCATTTCATTTCACTTCATATAATATAGCAGTACATAAGTCATTTCTCAACTCTTGTTTAAGGTATTGTTCATTTGCAAAAATAATGCTTAATCCTATATAGAATGGTAATGCATGAAAGTTCTGTTTTCTCCGATTTGAGGTGCAGTAGAGAACTTTGGTTATACCAGCTGTAATCCTCTAGATAGAAAGGTCACCTTGGACTTAAATGGAAGCTTATAACCTTGGGGGGTTTTCCATGTACATTTGAGGCAGTGATATGTATAATAAAATGCTTGAAAATGATCACTTTTGATGACAATTTTTCAGGCGGACAGACATTTTTTAGGCTTTTGGGGTATGTTGAGGGTGATATTTGACAGCGAAAAGGCAGCAATCCCCAGAATCTTGTTTCTGTTAGTTTCCCCTGTGTGTCAGGATACACCATGCAAAATCTTAGGGTCATATGACCATTTATGTAGATGCAGGACCTTAATATTCACAACTGCATCATTCCGCCAAAAGCATTTCCCAAAAAGGGTGTTTTTTGGCCCCTGAGAACAAACGGGGCCGAGTTGGGGGTGGTCATTATCAACTTGTGATGGCCCAAGGTATAAGATAATAGGAAATAATAGTGAAAAAAAGGTAGCAAAAAACATCCTGAGGAGTGGACCTGGCTCCCGGCCTAAAGGTAATACACCTCTATAATATACACACATGTATGCTATATTTCTGAAGAGGCATCTTGATCAAGATAAAAAACCACAAAAGCAAAACTGTTAAGCTGTTGGCTTTATTAGTCTCTAGTTCATTTTATAGGTACCACATTTTAGTACATCTTGTTAGTTGTCATAACAGTACTTCATATACAACAATAAACAAAATTATAATTTAGCCCAAATTCAGCCATAGACAGAAGATTAACCAAACAAATAATATTGAAACTGAACCCTAAATCTTTCATTAGGAATGTAGGTGAATATTTACGTAATACCTTTATGTTAATGTTAATGATAAAACATTGTACAGCTTACACCCAGAACATTAAAAAAATTATTTTGCTCCCCCAATTTGTCAGTTTTTAATTCGTTAAAAAAGTTTGAAATATCCAATAAATTTTGTTCCACTTCATGATTGTGTCCCACTTGTTGTTGCTTCTTCACAAAAAATTACAGTTTTATATCTTTATGTTTGAAGCCTGAAATGTGGCAAAAGGTTGAAATGTTCAAGGGGGGCGAATACGTTCGCAAGGCACTGTAGGATCGGGTGAACAGAGAGAAGGTGCGATTCATTATTGTAATGTCACCGGGGAAAACTGACAGCCGTAGGAAAGTGCTATAAGTGAGTGGGATATGTTATTATGTTTAACTTGATTGTTTAGGTGAACACTCTTTATTATTGGTTTTATTGTGTTCTATGCCGCGAGAGAGCATAGTGCTGTATAGAGTCGTTGTGCACTCCTGTTTAGACAGTTGAGAATTCTGCATACACTGTGTCTGGTGTAATGTTCCTGAATCATTCACCTGAATCATTATACCGTTCCTGAATCATTATACCGTTGTGCAACATCATTACATTCTGCCATCACCCTGCTGTATTCTGTTTCTTGGATTTGTCTACATAAAAAACTACAAACCATCTACCTGCCTGGGTCTCCCTCTCTCAACATCCTCTCCAACCTTGACCGTTTCAACTGTACGGGATGATCAATGGATATTTTTAAAAGATGAGCAGTATACCTTTAACTTACATGTGAAACATTTTTGAAAAAAGGAAAACATTAACAGTGTCAACAATACTATTCAAGTTACAGTTTTTTCCAATTGCTAACACTAAAAGTGAATGCTCATAACAAAGCGTCGAAACTGTAACGTTTGCATGCATTTGGTACACTCAGGCACCAAATGAATAAACACAATGTCAGCATGGCACCGTAAACAATTCTGTAACACATGGTGCAAAACACTACAGACATCGTGCATGTGTTACACACTTTGGCCAATGATGAAACACTTTGCAGTCAGCACGTCCATTCAATAGTTAAAATACACATGACATTAGCAACACTCCCGCACACATCATAAAACACTTAACCTGTAACTGAACACCAATCAGTCACTATATATAATTCAGGTATGAGCACCTGTCATGAGACAATCGTGAATATGGAGGCTGAGGACCAAGGGGAAGGAGAAGATGAGGAAGAGACGGGAAGAGGCAGAGGAGAACGAGGAAGAGACGGGGAGGGAAGAGGGAGAGGAGATAGAGGAAGAGACTCTGGTAAAAACCAGACATCGGGACTGAAACATCATCGGCCAAAGGGCCATCAAGAATGTCGATGGGCAGTGCGGGGGCAACATCACCATGTGTGCAGCCATTAGTGGTCAGGGGGTCCTCCATCGCCATGCCACCCTGGGTCCCTACAACACTGCACACATACTGACATTTCGGCATGCACTACATGCCGCAGTCACATAGGACCAACCAGGGCAGCCCATGTTCGTTTTCATCTGGGATATTGTCAGTTCCCACTGGGCTGCTCTGGTCCGGGACTAATTCGCCAACCACGACCATTTCATGGTGCTGTACCTGCCCCCTTATTTCCCGGTCTGCAACCTGATAGGGGAATTATTTTCGGCATGGCGGTGGAAGGTCTATGACTGCCTACACATGCACGAGTGCCGCTCCTGCGAGCAATGGAGGAGGCAAGCGGAGACATCGAGGTGGGCTCGAGCCACGGGTGGATACGCCACGGCTGGCGATATTTTCCCGTTGCCTGGCAAGGGAGAACATCGCCTGTGATGTGGACAAGGTGACGTGGCCTGACCCCAATCGACAGAGTGATCCCTGACTTGTAATGGGAGTTGTTTTACTACCTGTACAATGTATCACTGAGGCTTGGTTTCGGTAATAAAAACGGTTCAAAAACTACAAATGACAGAAGTGTCTTGAGTAAACTTGACCAGTGTGTTGTGTCTGTTTGACTGTTTATTGTTCATGTGCATGTGTGTTAACTATCAATCTGAAGAGGGCCTTTTGAAGTCAGAGTGTTACGTTTTGATTGCAGAATGGCAGTTTTGACATGGCAGTTCAATGTTAATCTTCAAGTGTTGTGTAAAGCATTCTTGTGTGTTGAGTTTTGACACAATGAGCCAAATTATGCATTTTGTGTGTTAGCAATTGGAAAAAACTGTAAGCCTCGTCCTGATTGTATGTGAATTATTTTCATCAGTCTGCTAATCATTAAAAGTTGCCTTTAGTCAATGTATAATGAACAATAGCTTAACCAAGAAAGGCTAGCAAAGCATGTCTCACCACCTTCATAGTATAGAGATAGAGAGGCATCTTGGGAATTCCACACAGAGGAAGAAAATCCTGTATCCTATCTGACTGTAGATGAGAGCCCTATGTCAGCGCCAGACAGCATCTGAATCAACCAAATTATCGCAGCCCACCAATCAGGAGTAGCTGGAGGCAGGGCAGCTTAATTATCCCCGTATCTACCCATCTCTAGTCACAGATCTCATGAGAGTGCGGGCGAGCAGGCATCTTTTGGGCCCGCCATTGTGTCTTAAAAATCCACCCTTTTTATTTTAAAGATGAATAAGGATAGGATGCCAATCCACCCAGTTACTTAACCGCACCGCACGCCCATACACACACATGCTATACTGATTTGCGGTTTGTAAGAAGAGAATAAACTACAAAATCGATGGGTAGAGCGAAATTTAGTGAGAGGGGAGGTGCGCACGGCATGGCGCTTGCTGAGTCTGTCCGCCATACTATGCAGCCAGCTGGGACTTTGTGTCTGAAACTGGAGCACTACTGACATTTCTGTTTGTTACCAAGCCTGTAAACATGATGACAGTATAGTAGTT
This sequence comes from Umbra pygmaea, assembly GCA_016801145.1. Classification (NCBI taxonomy): domain Eukaryota; kingdom Metazoa; phylum Chordata; class Actinopteri; order Esociformes; family Umbridae; genus Umbra; species Umbra pygmaea. Next base: position 5,085 of record JACXGM010006559.1, on the reverse strand, counting down.
GCTCTCCCCTACCGCGTACACTACCACAGTACACCTAGGCCTTTTGACAGTGACACATCTGTTGTCCTTTCTGTTATGTCCCCCAGTCCTGTCAATTGTTCTGTGTGTGTTTGTGTGTGCTCTGTGTGTCTTTTCTGTAGAGTTGGTGCTTATCAGGATATAATCATCACTTATCACTGACTCCTCCCCCCTGTTATCCGGTACACCTGGTTTCAGCAATGATGTGCCAATTTGTCTGCTCTCTCTCTCTCTCTCTTTCTCTCTCTCTGGTGAGGCTGACTAAACTCTTTCTGTGTTGTCTGTGTGAGCTGAGGCCGGTATTCACTGATGTCATACAATTCAATTTTCCAAAACATATTTTTTCCGCAAAAAAAAACACAATTTGCCGTGGTTATATCCATAAACTACTTTGATTGGGTGTAAACTGACACTTGCCTTCAAAGCTCCCAAGAGTTCAAGAGTTATCGAGCATGAGCAGAGGTAACTAAGCAACACTGTTGAGGAAGCGGTGTCAGGTTGCTACATTATTTGGACATAACCACCGCAAATAGATTTTTTTGGGGAAAAAATATGTTTTGGAATATTGAATTGTATGACTTCGACAATCGACTAGTGTGGACTTCACTGGAAAATGGGAAATAAACTGAGGTATGTACACAAACTTATTTGTTCAAACTCGCTGTGTTCATTATAAGGAATCAGTGCAAATGGATATGGACTAGCAATGACATTTTGAACATGTTTAGTGGCTCTAAGCACACTTTTTAACTTGCCCCGTAAATGTGTAATGGTTGTGTATTGGCAGCAAAAGGTAAACACGGTTTTGGCAATACAGATTGTTTGAGTTATTAACACTACGGACAGGACTTCCGATATGCAAACAACCGAGCTACGTTTTGAAATCGCCCGGAATTTTTTTACCCACTGACATAACCTTGAACAACAGGGCTATTGGTTGAAAATGGCTTGAGTTGTTTGTTCTGTGGAGCAGTGAAACAGAACTTGAACTGCTTTAGGCATCAGCAATGGAACTGTGTTGACCAATGCATCAGCAGTATGTCTGGAAAAGTGGTCGGTAGTGTTTTGTTTATTTTAACCCAACACACAAACAAGAAAATAAATCAACTAGAGGCAATTGGCTATCACATTAAGCAGCAGGTTAAAACAGATATACTGCAGAAATCCCCAAGAGGGGTATTTTGCTGCATTTGGAGAAAACACATTAAATAATTTGTTGAGCTGTTCCGATTTGATTTGTTTATTAAAAACATCTGAAAGTGTACATTAATGGAGATTTCCTGCCAATTTTTACAACTAGGTCTGTTTTCCTAGGGTCACCTATTGTTATATGAACTTGAAAAAAATTTGGTTACAACCTAGTCTTAGATGTTGCCTATGTAATATACACATCAGGCAAGCTATTAAGCTAACCTATGGGGCAACATTTGAACCGCTCATTTGGCCAGTCAGAATATCTTTACAGGAGCAATACAACACGAGCTGCTTCTTCACATGACACCACTGTGCGTGTATACCTCAATTAGTGTGGGGAAAAAACTTTATAAACCTTGTTTGTGCAGGCAGTGACATACCTCCATTGCTTTTGACAATAAAGTTTAAGACATTCACAAGACACAAACATCCTAACAGAACAAAGTTGAAGTATGCTTGAATTCTAAAGTATCCCTCAAAATACCACTTGTCTGCCACTATACAATAACATTACAGCCCATGCTTATGCAACAGAGGAAAGTAGGGCATCCATTGTCTGTGGCTGCCCTTAAATTTTCCATGAAAATTACTAAAACCAATATGAACTTACAAGATACTGAAATCACCATTGACAAAATGTGAAGACATTTTATATAAAATACTTACTACAAAGTTGATGTCCTGCATGAGTTCTGTCAACTTCTGCCCAACGGCTCCATTTCTGTCCTTGAACAGTTGCAAAGAACGCGGAATGAGTTGGTCCAGCGCCTCAAAGAAATCTCCCTTCAGATTCTTGCTTGCTATTCGGGGGAACTCAGCACACACCTGAAAAATATGTGGGTTGGGGGAAGCGGCAGAAATGTACATTATACGTGAGTTTGATCCACTAAATAACATTAGCCATAATTGAGCCTGAAATCATTATGACCACAGGATTAATTTATTCTACTTTGAAATAGAATAAGAAGAAGCTTACCTGGCCTTTGGTGAAGAGAGCCGGCCATCGGTCCACCATGCTCTTTACATCAGGCTCATCTCTGACGATCTCCCGTCGTCACATTGGGAACATTTGATCCATCATTTGCAGAATTATGATTCCATTAGTTTTTTCTTTTTCAATTCTTCAACTAGATTATTTCTAATTGTTTCAAGGTAGGCTTCAGTTTTTCCTTCGGGCATGTTCGGCAGGTAGTTGGCCTCACCTCTTTTTGGTCGTTTGATATTTTTGGATTGATGGTCTCCTCCCGGGTTGACTTTGCTTTTCTTACTGCCATTGATAGCAACTTGCTCCATCCCAGCCTTTCTTAATTTAGTCTGAAAATTTCCCATCTTAAATTTGAGGCTGCTTTTCAAACAATACCAACCTGTCTGTGTCCCAGGTTCAGTAAGGCTTGGATGCTTAGAGATTAAGCCACATCATTGAAATGCTCATCTGTAGGGTAAGCCTTGAAGGAATAAATGGCTTGGAAATTGTGTCAAGGATGTCATGTTTCAAGTCACATGACGGACACAGCCAAGTACCATCTTTTAAGTAAGCAAGATCTGTTATCATAAACAATCTTTGTTATCATTCTGAAATCTGGGAGCCCAGAACAAGATCCAACAGAAACCACCATGTCTGCACTGTACTTAACACTGTCTATGCATACAGAAGACGCCACAAGGACTGTGCTTTGATGGTCATTCATTTCATAGAGTGAGTTCTGGACATTTTCTGGAAATGAAGAAACCATCACAGACTTCACTTGGGAAGTTCGATGGATGGCTTAAAAGGAGGTGGCAGCTAGATGGAATGATATCATTTTCTGATGCCTAACAACTAAAGAGAGGGCTATGTTCTTGACATTTTTGGTGTGATGGACCGCTTCTTTGAAAAACTTGTGTTTCCCCTCAAAGCGCATTGTCCACCCATGAGACAGAGGTCCAAACATTTTAATGAGCCCAGGGTAATGTTCCACATAGTGGTGCTTAGGTCGTAGTTGTTTGTCAGGGAACACTCTTTGAAATGCACCTCTGTGTTCTGAAATTTTGCACTGCAGAAAGTACACAGACTCCTCTGTAAAGCCCACAGACAATGACAACTCCACTACATCTTTAAAGTGTATGAACACTTCCCAAGTCTCATCGCCCTCTGGGATGAGATGGCCTATCAAGAGAGGTAGCAATTGAAGAAGTGCCCAATTTTCATGGCCATTTCCACCAATTGTTCCCTTTGAGGCAAATGTTTTCCAGATGACCTGACGTTGATTTGTTTTGTCAGAAAATGAGTAAGGAAACTGTTTGATGGCCATAATCAAATTAAGAAGTGAGCAGTAAACTTTTGCTATCAATGCCTTTAAACACAAGGCCAATTCAAAAGGAACAATGCCCTCCCAAGAGATCATGCAAAAGGTCTGGTGGGAAACCATTAACAACAAAAAGTGTTCCAAGCTATCACTCAACAAGCAGCTTCTTTTTACACCATACTCTCAAGCCATGGTTTCGTCCTGCAACACCTCTTGTACCTGATGATCATGGTTTTCTTTTATTCTTTGTTGGAATGCACCTGACTGCACTTCTGTGTGTTTCATTTCTTCCCACGTGGCCATACAGAAACGACACATGTGACTAACTGTGAAGCTTTCAAAGAATCCTCCCAAAGAGTGAGGAGCAAGATTGTATCCAGCAACAAATGACACAGTGCCTCTAATGCTAGCTCCTAACTGCTCAACATACACACCTTGACACTCAAGAGAGACAACATCCTTAACAAGACAGCAAAGAATGTCATCATAGCCATATTCCTTAATGGTGTCAACCTTGCAAAGCAGTGCAAGCTGAATGACATGAAGTGTGGAGCAATATTTTGGGTGGAGATTGCCAAACACCCAGTAGATGGCACATAGCTTGTGCTTTTTTCTAGACGATCCCGCAGGGTTTTACACCTCAAAATCATCAATGTACAAGAAAAGTGAAATTCTGAACTCTTCCTCAGAAAAAAGAGAATTCTTTTTGAAAAGGGAACCGTCCTTGTGAGACCTGTATCCCTGTGACACTTTGTCTCTGCTGCCATGGCCTTATCTAAAATCTCTAGATTATTAACACTAGAACCGCCAGGGCTTCCAAACTACCAATAACCGCCAACTGCTGACGCCCATCAGCGTCATTAGCATACGAATCACCCTCATTAAAAACCGCTCTCTCCTCCGCAGCCTCCAGCGAAGCCATCACTGCATCCAGCGATCAAGAGCATCACCTCTATTGTGTTTTTATAGGCCTACGTAAAACTGTCTCAAAAAAGATTAATTACATGGAGATTTTTGTTGTTTTTTATGGTATTATATTGTCTTTATAGAATGACAATTCTTTAGTCTAGAATGAAAATCCACCACATGTACTTACTTCATAGATAAACCAGCTACTACTTTTAATACGATTTTCAACTAACAGCGCAATCAGAAAGTGCCGTTTATTCATTTTAAAATGTGTTCCAGTGTCGGAAACAGCCTGAATTACATGTCATATTTATGCTGTTGTAGCCTATTTTTATAATTGTATAGGCTCTATAGAATGTAAATGGTTTTCAACTAACAAATTCAGAACAAATATGTTTCTGGATCTGCATTACGTTTCAGCATACCCATTATATATATATTTTTTTTGTAGTATTTTATATTCAAATATAATAGCGAACCTTTCAGCGGGTGCAGTGTGGATTTTAAAAACAGTTGTGTTTGCTAATTAGAGACTAGAGAAATCGTTTCAATATTTGTTCGTTTTGTATTTTTATATATCCTACTTTTCTTTCTGTAAAATATTGTTGATGAAGGTAAAAAAGATTTGACGAGATAAATAGACGTGAAGCTAAAATGAATCGGTTTCAAGCAAGCTTCG
>JACXGM010006558.1:0-32507 GCA_016801145.1 Umbra pygmaea | reverse complement strand
ACACACACACACACACACACACACACACACACACACACACACACACACACACACACACACACACACACACACACACACACACACACACACACATACACATACACACACACACACACATACACACACACACAAACTTGACAATATTTCCATGTACACATTAGCACATGCCATATGCAATAACAATGAAATGATAGGCTACATGATAGCAGAGAATGCTCTATCATAGCCTAGAAAGTCAGAGAAGTTGCCATCTACGGATGCACTACAAAACATGTTCCAACTTTAACGACTGCCAATAGACACTACAACTGTTTTTATCACATCTGTTTTGCAACACAATGTGTCGAACATCACATCCTGAATAAAACAATTTAGTACTGTAAACACAGCATAAACTATAGAAGAGAGACAGGCAATGTAGACAGGAAAGGAAAAGGAAACAAGTTTGATGGTCTTTAAGAGGCCTATAGTCCTGGGCCTTCCTTTTTTACATCAATGTCCATTCTGGGACACAAACTGAAAATCACCAAGTCTTTAAAATCCAGTGGTTTTTGAATGAAGTCTGGCTCAATAGACAGCACGTAGGCTGACTCAATGCACTGGCTATCTTGTCCCATAGTACATTAACTTTTCCCAAAATTGATAGCTAGCTACTTCCAATGTGAGTTGTGCTACATTATTGTTCCCTAATTGTTTGGGATAAATGTTATATATCCACAAGTCCTTGTTTGGTCCAAGTTGTGTCTCCTCCAAAATGTAAGCATGGCAAATAGAATAGGAAATTCTTGGCTACACCTGCCGTTAGCAATTACTTTCTTTCAAACCAATTAACACAAAACATTTAGTAGTTTGTCCTTTTGTGTTATTAGAATGATTAGACGGAGTGTTCCAAGTCTCTTTATAAAAATGTTTTCCTCCAAAGACAAAGAAAATCACACTTCCCACCACTTAACGCTAGCCATCTTGACAGTAGTATTTGAATTGATTGAAGCTACTACCCGCTTTTTTCTTTACGTTACGTTGCTAAGCGCGCAAGTACAAGCCCTGCCGGAATTGTATTTGAAAAAAAATTGATTTTACATGAGTCCCCAAAAAGGGCGGGACCATTTGAAGCATGACTTTAGCCTGATTGGACATTTAGTGGCAGATCAAACGTCTAAATTAGAACATTGAAAAAGGTGTTGCCGTTATAGTTTTGGTTAGAAAAAAAATCCCTTCTTTTCCCGTTTGGCAGTGCATTGCCCATATAGCCCTAATGGACACACTGCCCCTGTCGGACTTTGAAGAGGGCTGCATCTTAATATGCATAGTATGCATACTATATAGTGAGCCAGACTACAATTAGTATGTCCCAAACCATAGTATGCAAATATAGTTCAAGTCAGAAGTCCCCGGATGGGCTACTACTTCCAGGGATTTTCGAAGTTAGCAACCGTGCATGCTTTTTGGGCTGATATAGGCTATAATCCTTTGTGACACAGAATAGGAGGGGTTTCCCAAAGCTGGGCCTTATTTGGCAGTGTTTAAATGTAAGTATCCAAAAGTTAGGTAATAATAAACGTATCATTACATGAGTTTTTTATTGCTATTGTACCAATATTTGAAGTAGTACAGTTTACAGGTTGTGCCAAATGTTTAATGTTCAAACTTCGTGGGCTTCATCGCTTGTGGAAGTGGTCTAATTTTAGATGCAACGTTATGACGTGTTTGTATATCCCATTGCTTGCATACTTGCTTAATAGTACGTACTTTACCACCACCTGCGCAGTACGTACTTTTAGTATGTAGTATGCATATTGGGATTCAGCCGAGTAGTCAAGTCTAAACTATGTGTGTGAAGTCAAGCTAGCTACTCTGATTTAGGCACCTGCATGTGTGATGTTCAGCATGATTTAATTTCACTTATCTTGAAGACATTTCTAAAAAACATAGCAACAATTGAGCAGTGGTGTGCTGGATGTTCAAAATAAACTATGGACACATTAAAAAGGCACACATTTTACTCAGAAAATTAAAATGATTTAATTTATACCATCACCATTAGCTATAGGCATGTTTACTATCAAATTGAAATTCACATGATTTATATGAAAAATGACTCAACATTTTAAAATCTCTTACAACACAACAAACAGATGTAATCATGGTTGGTAGCCTTTCCTCAGTTGCGACACCTCTGCTCAGGAGCAGACTGCAACTAGTGTCGCGAGCACCACACATGAGTATAAATAGTTACAGCGCTCCCATGACGTCACATTGTCGCGCGCCAGGTCGGCACCAGCAAGTATACTTAAGGTTTACACTTAAATCTGAGAATGAACTCATCATCATATGTTTCATTTGAATCAGTAGCATTAGTCCTTTGGCAAGGAAAACATTTAACACCATTTTTACATCTTGCATTGGTAAGAAGTGCACACCTATAAAATGATCCTATTCTGGACAATGTAAAAACTAAAATAAACATCTGTAACTTATTTTTTTGTCATTGAAAAGGCAAAACTGTTCATAGATCAGCATTCCCAATATATGATACTTTATAAATATGGTTACTAGATATTAGAATTGAGAAGATTGATATCACTTCCATTTCAATTCAGTAAATTCAGTTTTAAAATGAATTAAATAATTCAAAACCAGAAAATGATTTAAATAAAATAGCTTCTTCTCTTGTATAAAGAAATGATTGATTCTTTTCCTCTAATCACTGAATTCAAATTTCAATTCACACTCCCTGAATTGATGAAACTGAATTGTTTAATAAAAAATCTAAATAAATCTTGAACTTGAAATCAGATGGTTTCAAAATTCAAATGACCATTCAGATTTACTTTCATAAAACTTTCAAGAAATCACCATACTCTTCCGGACAAAGAGGATTTTCATTTTACAAAGAAATTAACTTTTACTGAAAAGTGGACTGTTATATAGTTGATGGTCAAATCGTTTTTCTGAATAACTTACTTGATAGTTCAGCCGCATCCCTTCAAACTTCTCCATCTAACTTCCCCTCTATCCGCATCCCTTCGAACTTCTCCATCTAACTTCCCCTCTATCCATGTTTGGAAACCACTATGTTATTCTATTTTTTTATTACATGACAAAAAATCTCTGAGGGCATTCTTTGTACACATGATAATTATAAAAATACTACCCCCCATAAAAACTATAAATAAAAATCCCCAAATTCCCTTTCCTTGTAAACATTCACTGTTGTTTCTTGTCCTGTTCCTCTGTTTTGATTGGGGTAAGCACAAACAAGATGTCCAGTAGAGCCTGTTTAATCTGGCCCCCAAATCGGTGAGAGTCCTGAGAGAAAGTGCATATTATCAGCACAAACATCATGTTTATTTTCCCTAATTTAAGTCTATAAAAACAGAAAATACATAGAGGGCATAATATGCTTGGAAAACCTCCCTTTTGCATTTGTTACTGATACACAACAGTGTTTCTACACTTACTGTATCAGCGAAGGAGCGCTTGCAGGATACGTGGTAGTTGATCATGTCCTCCCCTACGATAATGTACGACACTCCGTAGCCATCGTCTGCCACCTGGAATCAAGATGTCATGCATGTATCAATGAATAGCGCTAAAAGTTTTTTGTGGGCAGGAACAGCAGAACTATTTTGACTGATTCTACTTATATGTTTTTAATAAAAAGCCTCCAGAAAATATTGTTGACCCTCCCCAAAGCAAATGTTTTTTCATCACCCTCCTCGAAGGTTTTCAAAAAATGCATGACCCTCCCAATTAAAAATACGGATGGAAAAATGGTCACAAAGAAAAATAATTTCCGGCTGCAACAAATGTAACAAATATGTGTAAAAGGGAGAAAGGAATCACCTGCAGCTATAGCAGATTTGAGAAGGCAAAACATTTCACAAAAGTATAATTGCATATAGACTCACCAATGTTCAGAGAGTTGATGAAGTAACCCTGGAATTGCACTCACTTGACCATAACCTACATTAAGCCCGTAGTTGGGGCAAGATTTGAACGAGTGACAACACTACCTCATCTGGAACACCTTTTGGGAATGAATAGGCTTTGCATATTGGGTAATAGTTAAAAATAGTTAGAAATAGTAATGTCATACCATGCCTTTTTTGGTTTTAATCATTTGCAAGTTTTTCTACCACTCTATATGCCTACAGTACATGCTTAACACCTGGGGCCTCATGCATAACCGGTGCGTACGCACAAAAAGCTTGCGTACACTGGTTTTTACGCACATGGTGTGATGTATAAAAATGAACCTGACGTGAGAATGTTCGGGCTGTCAAGGAAACTTGAGCAGATGTGAGAATGTGCGGGCCGTCCACAAAGTCAGTAACGTGCCATAACTCACCAAACATTACAAAATAGTTTCCACTACAATTACTGTCATACTTTTATGACGGTGACTATTCAAAGAACATAATTACCTCCACCAATAAAAGTTTGATCATTAATGTGAATCATTCACATCAAAATGCAAAAGCCCAAACAGGAAATGCTATTAAATGTTTAATCCGCCACCACTTAATAACTTCTGGTAAACTTGAGGGTGTCAAACGAACGACAAAATCACTCAGGAAATGCATGTCACCCTCTGTATATGATTAATATTGCACCCAGCACATATTACTTACCACAGATAAAATACAGTGCCATGCGAAAGTATTCGGCCCCCTTTAACATTTCGACCTTTTACCACATTTCAGGCTTCAAACATAAAGATATAAAACTGTATTTTTTTGTGAAGAAGCAACAACAAGTGGGACACAATCATGAAGTGGAACAAAACTTTTTTACCAAATAAAAAAACGGACAAATTGGGCGATCCAAATTATTCAGCCCCTTTACTTTCAGTGCAGCAAACTCTCTCCAGAAGTTCAGTGAGGATCTCTGAATGAGCCAATGTTGACCTAAATGACTAATGATGACAAATAGAATCCACCTGTGTGTAATCAAGTCTCTGTATAAATGCACCTGCTCTGTGATAGTCTCAGAGGTCCGATGAAAGTACAGAGAGCATCACGAAGAACAAGGAACACACCAGGCAGGTCCAAGATACTGTTGTAAAGAAGTTTAAAGCCGGATTTGGATACAGAAAGATCTCCCAAGCTTTAAACATCCCATGGAGCACTGTGCACGCAATAATATTGAAATGGAAGGAGTATCAGACAACTGCAAATCTACCAAGACCCGGCCGTCCCTCTAAACTTTCAGCTCATACAAGGAGAAGACTGATCAGAGATGCAGCCAAGAGGCCCTTGATCACTCTGGAAGAACTGCAGAGATCTACAGCTGAGGTGGGCAAGTCTGTCCATAGGACAACAATCAGTTGTATACTGCGCAAAATCTGGCCTTTATGGAAGAGTGGCAAGAAGAAAGCCATTTCTGAAAGATATCCAAAAAAAGTGTCGGTTAAAGTTTGCCACAAGCCACCTGGGAGACACACCAAACATGTGGAAGAAGGTGCTCTGGTCAGATGAAACCAAAGTTGAACTTTTTGGCAACAATGCAAAATGTTATGTTTGGCGTAAAAGCAACACAGCTCATCACCATGAACACGATCCCCACTGTCAAACATGGTGATGGCAGCATCATGGTCTGGGCCTGCTTCTCTTCAGCAGGGACAGGGAAGATGGATAAAATTGATGGGAAGATGGATGGAGCCAAATCCAGGACCATTCTGGAAGAAAATCTGATGGAGTCTGCAAAAGACCTGAGACTGGGACAGAGATTTGTCTTCCAACAAGACAATGATCCAAAACATAAAGCAAATTCTACAATGGAATGGTTCACAAATAAACATATCCAGGTGTTAGAATGGCCAAGTCAAAGTCCAGACCTGAATCCAATCGAGAATCTGTAGAAAGAACTGAAAACTGCTGTTCACAAACGCTCTCCATCCAACCTCACAGAGCTCAAGCTGTTTTGCAAGGAGGAATGGGCAAAAATGTCAGTCTCTCGATGTGCAAAACTGATAAGAGACATACCCCAAGCGACTTACAGCTGTAATCGCAGCAAAAGGTGGCGCTACAAAGTATTAACTCATTAACTTTTGCACACACAATTTTTCAGTTTTTTTTGTTAAAAAAGTTTGAAATATCCAATAAATCTTGTTCCACTTCATGATTGTGTCCCACTTGTTGTTGATTCTTCACAAAAAATTACAGTTTCATATCTTTAAGCCTGAAATGTGGCAAAAGGTCGAAAAGTTCAAGGGGGCTGAATACTTTTGCAAAAGTAGCTAAATATTTTAGCTACTTTCCATTGAAAATAGTTGGCAACACTGGAAGTATAGCTACACTTTTCTAAAATTGATACAGCCAGAGACAACACTCGTTGTAATATTTGCGATGTGATATAGAAAGCTAGCATGGCAACACGTCAAACCTAAGGAAACACCTTCTCAAACCGACAACTCGTTGTAATATTTGCGACGTGATATGCAAATAGAAACTTAATTAAAATTGCCCGCAGCTATCAATGTTAGCTCCGAAGACGTTGAGCCCTCCAGGGACAAAACTTCAGGGGAGCCAGCATAACATCAAATTCATTGTCATGTTCAGGTAAAATAATACCTACAGTAGTTGGATAAATTGTTGTTGGAGATTAGTGGGCTTTTTCATTACTTTATCATTATAGCATCATTATTATAAGCATTTTAATAGCGTATTTTTCACACAGCTTAGGACATGCCGACGACTCATGTTATTTAACGTTCATCATCATAACAGTATTCTGCTGTGTATCAGCTTAGCTAACTAGCCAACATCAAGCATAAATGTAATCAATTAAGCAATCAGATTTTAATGTATAAACATTATATTTGATGTGCTGCCACCTTTAGCCACATCTCTTTAGATTTTCTAAGTACCGAAATAATTACCTTTGGGTATCGGTATCGAATTCAAGGTATTGGTATTGGTACTGGTATTGGTGCAAATGCGAACGGTACCCAACCCTATTGGTGTGTCTCCCAGGTGGCTTGTGGCAAACTTTAAACAACACTTTTTATGGATATCTTTCAGAAATGGTTTTCTTCTTGACACTATTCCATAAAGGCCAGATTTGTGCAGTATACAACTGATTGTTTTCCTATGCACAGACTCGCCCACCTCACCAAAATTGGACAGTTGAAGACTGGAAAAATGTTGCCAGGTCTGATGAGTCTCGATTTCTGTTGAGACATTCAGATGGTAGAGTCTGAATTTGGCGTAAACAGAACGAGAACATGGATCCATCATGCCTTGTTACCACTGTGCAGGCTGGTGGTGGTGGTGTAATGGTTTGGGGGATGTTTTCTTGGCACACCTAGGCCCCTTAGTGGCAATTGGGCATTGTTTAAATGCCACGGCCTACCTGAGCATTGTTTCTGACCATGTCCATCCCTTTATGGCCACCATGTACCGATCCTCTGACGGCTACTTTCAGCAGGATAATGCACCATGTCACAAAGCTCGAATCATTTCAAATTGGTTTCTTGAACATGACAATGAGTTCACTGTACTTAAATGGCCCCCACAGTCACCAGATCTCAACCCAATAGAGCATCTTTGGGATGTGGTGGAACCGGAGCTTTGGGCCCTGGATGTGCATCCCACAAATCTCCATCAACTGCAAGATGCTATCCTATCAATATGGGCCAACATTTCTAAAGAATGCTTTCAGCACCTTGTTGAATCAATGACACGTAGAATTAAGGCAGTTCTGAAGGCGAAAGGGGGTCAAACACAGTATTAGTATGGTGTTCCTAATAATCCTTTAGGTGAGTTTATCTATCATCTATCTATCATCTATCACCTATCTATCACCTATCTATCACCTATCTGCTCTGCCAGACAGAGACATCAACAAGAATATCAGTTTTAAATATGATTTTGTTCTGGTTACCGTATTATTTATGAGGATAAATTACATAACATGACAATATAATTACAGAACATATTTGAATGTTCTTTTTGCAAATGTATCTTCATTTGCATATACGTTGGCTACAATCTTGTTTTATTTTATTTTAATTTCACCACAGATTGTTTATTGTGAGAATGGCTTTGTGAAATGTTTATATTATTAATGACAAGCAGGATTTCGATTTCATTTACACAACGGTCTGCAGTTTCAGACAGTTTCACCTCTTTCATCCATCTGCCCGCAAGTGTCGCCATTTCTCATTTCACCCGTTTTTGTGCGTATGCCTGGGTCAGAGTTGCCGTGAAGGACCGCACATTTTCTTGTCAAGTTTGCTTTTAATATATTCCAATTATTGCATAGAGGAGATGTCGTCTTCTTTTGTGCATACACCATGTTTATAAATGAGGCCCCAGGACAGTTCATAACTGACTTTGGGACGTTTAGAGGAGATAAATATTTAGCATAATGTTAAAACATATAGAGAAGGACGATCTAAAGTTGCAAAAATATGATTGTGACTTCAGATTATATTAAAACGGAACACAAAAGAAATGTAGTTTTAATGCAGGTTGGAATGTATGTCAGGATGTTTAAATTTTGCAATGATTGGATATTGACTATAGGGTAAATGCAAGGTAAGATAGGCCAAGGTTGGGGTGAGTAATTGGGAGAACCGGGAGAATTCCCTTGTGGGCCGCTAGATGTTGGGCCAGTAAGGTGGTTTGGGAAAAAATATTTTATAATCTCTATACTTGTTGCAGTTTGGACTGGGCCACCTGCCTGCAGATGTGTGGTAGTGCGGCCCACTCTTTGACCAGCTGTTCTCCGTCTCACATCACACTCACATCACACTCACATCACACTCACATCACACTCACATCACACTCACATCACACTCACATCACACTCACATCACACTCACATCACACTCACATCACACTCACATCACACTCACATCACACTCACATCACACTCACATCACACTCACATCACAAGAGCTGCTAACTTGGCTGGCACGCCCCAGCGGCCCACATCAAACGAGCCCTCAAAATTGATTTGGTCAACTGACCAGAGGTGTCATTTAGTTAATTATTGTTTACCCACTTAATATTTAGTTCCCAGCGTTCTTCAACGCTGAAAAAAATAATAATGTTTGTCTAAATTCTAATCGCACCAGCAGTTGGTGACCAAACTTTGCCAAAGTGTGGAATCACAAATGTTTACTCCCTGTGCATGATGAATTTACCATCTATATTAGCCACTGTATTAGGTAACTCATGTGTCTGTTTTAGAAATAGAATGACTCTTCCAAAAAAAAAGCAGACTGTTGGAAAATGAGTTTTCAAAACGGTAAAGAAAACAGTTGCTTATATTTCAGTCAGGTGTCTAGCGATCTAGCTCTACTGTCAGTCACTAGCTAGTTAGCCAACATGCAAGCACTCTGGTTATTTACTGTACTGCAAAGCAACTGTATTAATTGGCTAAATGTGTAGCTCAAATATATTGCCTAACTGTCAAAGTAGCTCATTTAATTTATTTAATAAGAGAATGAAAGACGTGCAGTGAAAGGCAAAAACACAGTAAAGTATGCATAGTCCACACATGACATAGGCTATAGCTTACTGGAAGAAAAGTCAAATGTACTCAAATCTGTACTTTGGTAAAAGTCCTATATTAACATTTTAACTGTTAGTATTGGACTAATTGTTTATCATTATAACATCATATATATAATGTAGAACACTATCTATCCTTTACCTATAAAAAACTATATGTTAAGCAAAATGCCAATGCAATGCTCAGGGATTTATTGCTGATTTAGGGTTGGTTTCTAAGCGTTGTGACATTGTATACAGATGTTTACAACTGCTAGGACCCATTTCTCAATGCTTAAGTCACTTTTTCATAACTCTTCACACACTGTGCACAACAACAGTCTCAGTGCTAAACTATGGACAATTTTTTATTGCTTTGTCACAAAATGCATTTGATGCCTACATCTTTTAAATTACATGAATTCATTTCTCATTCAGATACAACCAGCAAAACAGAATATAATTGAGTTGTATTGCCCAAGATGACATGAGATGTGATGTGGATGATAACCCTGTCTTCTGCATTTGGCCGCAGGTTAACTATAATTGCTACTCTGTCTGTATGAGTAGATGGTGTGGCCTATATATTGTATACATTATTGTATTTTGGAAACACTCAATGCCCAAAAATGATATACAACATATTGAAGCATATTGCATCATGTCCGATTCCTTCTTGTAATATAAATTGAAGGGAATTCTAAACAGAGGAGAGGGGTCATTCTTGTTTTGTTAAGAAATAACCTGTTCTTAGTGTTGCTTAGGTTATTGTTTTATGATTGACAAGGTGTGCTTGTTGGGAGATAACTGTTGCTAGAGTAATGGAAGAATGAGTTGACTTGAGATGTATGAATTGTTTTGGTAGTTTTAGTGCATTTTCGATGTGAAATTTACTGCTATGCAACACTGAAAGTTGGCTAATGGAACTGTGTGTAGAGTTTTGAAAAAGAGACCTAAATACTGAGAAAAGGGTCCTAGCGATTGTAATAAAAAAAAAAAAAACAGTTAATCTACAAATGATACACCGAACTAAGAAAAATGTCTTCTGAAATGGGCAATAAACAATGTCATTCTTCAAAATTAACTTTTAGCTTATTTGGTCAATGTCTCTGTATTTACTGTAGTTGTTTAATTACTGAGGATATTTTGTTTAGTGTAAGCATAGGCATTTAAGTTGTCTCTCTCTAAATAAATAAATAAATGAAACATGTACAGTAGGAAAAAACACATGTAAAGGGGGTAGATTATTTGCAGTTATTATTTAGCCCATCAAAAAAAGGGCTGGTTCACCATGAAAAATCCCAGGCTGAAAAAGTGACCCACTCCGGCCCTGATATAGGCTATGTTATTATATAGGTTATGTAAAAACAAAATCTTAGAGAACCATTACAATGTTGTTTAAATAGGCATATTATTATTAGAATGCAAATTATACCGGGCCAGACAGCAGGCAAGATGCTGGTTGTATGATCTTTTTAACCTGAGATTAATACATACTAATTCAAACGTGCAAAATATTTTTAGAACATAAGGTGTTTTCATTTGTGGAAAAAAGTTAAGTTGCGAGCCCTGCTTCTGCATATTTATTTATGGGAGGAGGCAAGGCAGAGCCAGTGGCTCGTTGACGTGTGGTCAATCTCACGTTGGTTGTGATTTATAAAGGAAAGGTACGCAGGACCTGGCAGACGACCGATGTTATACATGTGAATATTTCTGTGCGTATGTACTTATCCAGTTTTGGGCATATGCCATCTTCTGGCATGTAAGCTGTGCAATCGTTTATACATGAGGCCCCTGGGTTCACCATTAACTGTACACGCCCATGATCTGGATACACCAATCACAAAGAGGAACTTATCGCATAGCCAATAGAAAGGAGTAAGAGATTTATTTTTAGTTTGGGGGCTGCTGCTTTCCTACTCCAGCCGTTATTAAGTGTGGGTATGCATGTTTGTGACTGCTTCTTATACTTTGTTTAGTCTCTGCTCTTCATTGAGCTCGAGCACAACGGGCATGGAAAGCCCGCCAGGCAGTTGAAGTCTAAAGGGGAAGTGTAGTTGTGGGTGTGTTTGTGTACTCACAGGACCAAATCCACCTCCCAGGGAGATGAAGTCTGGGTAGTTCTTCATGTCAAACAGTTCCAACTGTTGCACCGGAGTCTGACTGGTGGAGAGATGCCAGGGCTCTGACAACACCTACAAACGTTAGACACAGTGACAGTTGAGTCAGACCAATGGATCTCAATCCTTGTCCTTCGTAGTGCTGAGTTGAAAACAAAAAATATGCAGCCATTTGGATTTCCAGAACCAAGTCTTGTTCAGTTAGACCAGGGCTTCCTAATTTTTCAACCAGGATTTCCCTATTTCTTTTTTTTTTTTTTACTATAAGCCAAATAAAGTTTATTTTGAATGACAAGTCAAATTATTAACCCTGCTACATTTACACTGCTCAAAAAAATAAAGGGAACACAAAAACAACACAATGTAACTCCAAGTCAATCACACTTCTGTGAAATCACAATGTCCACTCAGATAGCAACACTGATTGACAATCAATTTCACATGTTGTTGTGCAAATGGAATAGACAACAGTTGGAAATTATAGGCAATTAATTAGACACCCCCAATAAAGGAGTGGTTCTGCAGGTGGTGACCACAGACCACTTCTCAGTTCCTATGCTTCCTGGCTGATGTTTTGGTCACTTTTTTTTAAATAAATTTATTTATAAAGATTGAGAAAAAAAACAACAACAGTAAAGATACTGTGTATAGGAATTCCCTATTTTATATCTGATTTGTCATTGTGAACTTTCAAATTGTTTTGTGTTTTCTTTTTTATTTTAACCAATGATCTGAAACTTGGACAGGAATTTATTAGCAAATGGCAGGGTTATTCTAGTAATCACCTGAAATGTAAACCTCAAAGCACTGCTTGCCCCTTCTGGTTTACAAACCAGAAGCCTTTTGAATGTTTTTTTGAGGAGTCTCTTTAATGCAGACTCCTGTCCACAGACCATGACATATGCAGCAATACAACAGTTTTGAGTAGGGGAGTTTTCAAATAATTATTATTGATAATTTGTACAGTTGTGCTAAAGAATTGCATACCCTCAGTTCTCAGTATGGTGCATTGCCCCTTTAGCATCAATGACAGCATGCAGCTGTTTGTGATAGTTGTCTATGAGGCCCCAAATTCTTGCAGGTGGTATAGCTGCCCATTGGTCTTGGCAAAATGCCTCAAGTCTTTGGTTTTCTTGCATGAACTGCACTTTTGAGATCTCCCCAGAGTGGCTCGATGATATTAAAGTCAGGAGACTGTGATGGCCACACCAGAACCTTCTGATTTTTTCTGCTGTACCCACTGGAATGTCAACTTGGCCTTGTGCTTAGGGCCATTGCGTCCCATGCACAGCTTTCTTGCAGTACACTTGACACTCCATGGCCTGCAGTTGAAGTTGGAAGTTTACATTCACTTAGGTTGAAGTAATTTAAACAAAAATTGTCAACCACTCAATAGATGTCATGTTAACAAACTATAGATGAGTTAAGACATCTACTTTGCACACAAGCCATTTTTCCAACACAAGGTCTGTCAAGAGCAGGGGTGGGCAAATATTTTATCTTGAGAGCCACATTGAGTTTTTGAAGTGAAGGGCCGTATAGCTATACTATAGCTACAGTATGTGTGAAAAAAAATAGGATATAGGAAACATTATTAAATTACCCCCCCAAACACACATTTCTACATAAACTCACTACCTAAACAAGTGCATTTGATTAGATTTCAATGGTTTGAAAAAATATCTCAGGCTCGGATTAACCCACAGAGATGAGCCACCACTCATTATTTGCATCTGATTCTCCTCTTTCCAACAGTACCAAGTTACTTTAGTTGCACTCTAGAGCGTCAATAAACTTAGGAAGGTCTCGTGGGCTGGATCGAAGGACCCGGCGAGCCGCACCTGGCCCGCAGGCAGTTTTCCCGCCCCTGGTCAAGAGGAATGGGCCAAAACTCACACATCTTATTTTGTGGAAAGCTTGTGGAAGGCTACCTTAAATGTTTGACCTAAATTACACAAATTAAAGGAAATGCTAACAAATACTAATTGACAGAAAAAAAGCTGACATAAATCATTCTCTCTGCTACTATTCTGACATTTCACATTCTTTAAATAAAGTGGTGATCCTAAATGACCTATGACAGTGTCACGTCTCTCTGTTATGAAGCTTTCCCTACTGGCATGCAGGGGCTCCGCCGGTCGATGTCACAGCCTTTGACATCAATGTCCTTCTCCCCTACAAACTTTGCAGTCCTCCTGTATGTATCCGCTTAAGGTCCTCGTAGACTCGGGCAGTGGGCAATTTAATAGATGGGTCATTAGTCATCGCCTTACAGTGGCCTTTACCTCTTCTTGCCCTGGATAGCCAGCCCTTAGGGTTAGGGCTGGTGCGTAAGGCCAGCATCCCAGTCACCATGATCATGCAACAAAAACACACAGACCAGATATATTTGTCATAGACAGCCTTGCTGGCCCCACACTGTTAGGGTTAACCTGGCTGTCTATGCATAACTCTCCTGTTTCTTGGTCCTGTAGGTCCCAAGATGAGTGGACACGTGAGTGACTGGGAAGGTGTGTTCTGGTTTCACTGAGTGCCACCACGGTGGAAAGTCTAGACAGTGTCTCCGATATTCCCATTCCAATGAATATTTGAACCTGTCACATTTCTTTAAAATATCAAGGCATCTAAATTACCACCTCATCGGCTCTGGGATTGTGCCATAGACCTCCTACCAGGTTCCGTACTGCCCAGGGGTCCTGTCTACCCCTGTCATATGCTGAGACTGACGTTAAGGAATCATACGTCTCTGAATAACTGGGTCAGGAATACATACTCCCCTCCACTTCACCTGCCTCCTTGAGTTTATTTTTTGTGAACATGAAAAATTGAGGTCTGCGCCAAAGCATAAATTATCGGTCCTTAAACCAGATCACTGTACATTTCACCTACCCGTTCCCTCTAAATTTCTTTACCAAATTTGATCTCAGGAGTGCCAAAAACCTTGTGTGTATCCGAAAGAGAGACGAGCATAAGACAGTGTTTAGCACTAACACACCATTACGAATTCGTAGTCATGTCATACCTTCTTATGAATGTTCCATCAGTGTTCCAAGTATTTGTGAACGAGATCTTCAAGGACGTGTTGGGTGATGGTGTGGTAGCGTACATCAATGACATCTTGGTGTACATGGGCACGCTTGATCAGCTTGTCTCTTTGGTCCACTGAATGTTTGGTCGGCTGTTGCTGCATGTCTTATATGTCAAAACTGAGAAGTGTCTTTTTCTTCCAGCAGGATATTGCATTTCTGCACCTGGGGTGGAGATAGAGGTGGAGTGCATTGATGCTGTTTGTAATTGACTGACTCTAAACACGGTTAAGGCAGTACCCATGTTCCTTAGTTTCAGCAAGTGTTTCAGTAAGTTCATTTGCGGCTTTGTCAAGTTTTCGGCTCCGATCACTGTGTCTGACCAGACTGCATTGGAACTCTAAGGCAGACAGAGCCTTCCTCTCACTGAATGTCCTGTTCTGCTCAGCTCCTCTGTTGGCTCATCCTGATCCATAATTGCCATTCGTGTTGGAGTTGGATACCTCTGAGACTGCGGTAGGGGCTGTTCTGTGGTAGAGATCAGTTTTGCCTCCCAAGCTCCGCCTCTGTGCCTTTTTATCCAGGAAGCCAACACCTGCTGACCGGATTTATGATTTTATGGTGATCGCAATCTGTTGGCTGTTGTCAAAGCCCTTATGGTGTGGAGACACTAGCTCAAGGGGGCTAAACACCCTTTTCTCATTTGGACACACCAATGTAACCTGGAGTACATACAGGCAATGAGGAGACAGGCGAGGTGGTCCTTTTTCCTTGCCAGGTTTAAGTGTCTCCCTGTCTTACCAGTATGATGCGGAGGAAAGGCCAGTAGATGAAAGCTCCGAGATCCAGCAGGCATTGCGCTCAGAACCTGCTTGTGCATACTATCCTACTGGTCACAAGTACATGTTTTTCTCAGTTCGGGACAACTTTGGCCGAGGACATGAGGGTTTATTTCTACTCCTGCTTGGTATGCACCCAGAGTCACCTTCCTGAAGGAACATTAATGCCTCTTCTGGTTCCACAATGACCATGGTTGCATTTGGCTATTGATTTTCTGATGGACCTCCCATCCACTGCAATGTTGGTCATTGTAGACTGGTTTTTGAAGGCTTATTGTCTCCTACCTCTGTCCGGGATTCCTACAGCTCTTAAGACTGCAGAGGATCTATTTATGCATGTCTGCCTGCATAATGACATCCCAAAGGACATTGTGTTGGACCGGACCCCCTGTTTATCTCCCGTGTGTAGAGAGTAGTGATAGACTGATTTTATTGGCCAGCCGATATATCGGGCCGATACTTGCGTTAATGGTCATCAGTCCACAGTGAGACAAAATGCCTATAAATGGAGAAATGTCAACACTGTTGCAAGTCTCCCATAGCCTGGTTGACACCAGACCCTTCTCAGTTGTAACTGAAAGTGGGTCTGGGCAAGGTTTATTCACAGCCCATTACCAGAGAGGCGTCAACAATGGACGCCGCTCAAATGCCTCAAAGTATGAGGCAAATGCCTCAAAGGATGATTGGATATATCATACTTTGCCGAATCGAGTCTGCAAGACCGCAACAACATCTTTTTTTTAGATATGAAGGTTTCAAGTGTTGTTTTTTGCTTAGTTTTAAACAAAAACAAATGTTCAAATTGCTTAAAACAGAAGCGATAGCCTATTCGAATGAGTGATGTTGCATTGCGGCAGCCATCGTTGTTATTGTCTGCTTTAACCAATGACAGTATATAGCTGCGCTATCATTATCATGTAAAGCCTGTCTCATCGGTTGTGATTGGTGTCGAAGTTAGGTGATGCAACAGCAAACTTACCCAAAGCATCAACATAATGGCTTAGTCAGAAGAAAATACAACTTCTGGAGTGTAAAATGCTGTCATAATCGGCGGCTGGGCGACACTTGTTTGGATAAACCATGTGCATGCCCATCGCCATCTCACAGATCTGTCCAAGATGCTGTGGAGCTGCCAACAAAGTAGGGTTAATGGGAAATGGGAAGGGAGCAGAATGGGGGGTAAAATGCTGCCAGACCTCAAGAGAACTAGCAAAACTAAATGTATGCTCTTCAACTGATCAGTCTGCACCTACCGGCCTGACTAGCATCACCACTTTGGACTAGGGATGCTCATTTCGGGTAATTTTCCTGACCGACAACCGCAACTCGTTATCTGATTATTAACCGTTAACTGATAAGACTATAAGATTCAATTGGCTTTAAATAAAATATTGAATTGACGAGTGTCTTTAACCCGTTAAATATACAAAAAAAAATTTCACGGATTTGTTTTAATGTCTAAACAGCATACAGAACAGATCAACAACAGCTGCCGGGTGCACCAGCTTTGCGTATAAGATTGCTCGGGTGCAAAGTCCACACTAAACGATACGTTGAAATATGTTAGTTTCATACTGTGTCGATGTTTGGTTTCACACCAACCAAAATATTGTCGCAGAAAATATGTCGCAGACGTTTTCACTTTCTGTTGTCAATCAAAGGAAAGTAGCCTTGATGCAGTGTTTACCGAGTTGACAAATTATAGAACGAAAACACACTGTGACAATCTGGAACAAGGTTGTTGCTTACAGGAGGCCTAGTGCAGATAAGGGCTATATTTCATTAACACAAAACAAAATGTTGATAATGCTTGCTCTGCATTATGTTACTAACTATACAATATCTGCCGAGCGCATCCATTCCATTGAAATTACCATTACGGTCCTCTCTGAAAAGAAAGTGCGTGTTGTCGATCACTGTGTGTGTTATTTTTAAGGTAACATTATTTTGTCTGCTATAATGCATCAGGAGCATGATGAATTATAGCCGATAAAATAATATATGCTTCCCAATATGATAGCATTATACGTTTCTGTACATGAAAAAATGAAAGCGCGAGTTAAAATCACAGTCATCATAAATGTCCAAGGGTTGTCATTTTAAATGAAGAACGCGTTGCAGACGCAAAACAGGCAGCCGGTATATTTCGCTACTCATTACCTATATCTTCCCACCTTTCAAAACAAAGCGTCAGGCTTTGGTTGCGCGTGTCAACGCCCCAAGTGATTTAACAAATATAGGCTATATATACATTAAAAAAACAACAACTTCTAAACCGTTTAACTGATTGTATTAATTGGTCAAAAGTTTTACTTTCGGTTAACGGTTAAACGGTCAATATGAGCATCCCTACTCTGGACAGGTCTAAATTAGAATATGTGGACACCTACAAATAACTAGATGTCTGGTTAGACTGTTCACTTTCCTTACAGTAGTTAGACTACTTTTTGGTAAACGCATTACTTTCACAATTCAACTAATTAGTTACTAGTTACATTCATAATGAGAGAATTAGTTACATTATATTTTCACCTTTCCTGTTTTAGAACACATGTTGAAAATTAATTATCCGTTGTTGTTTTTTAATCTGTATTTTATTAGTGCACCTCCACCCCAATCAAAAAAAAGGAGAGCTCTTACACTTATAATACATAGCCTACATTTTAACTGCTGGAAATATTCACATAATTTCAAAACTATGAAAAAGCAGGAAGGATAAATAAATGTGTGCTGTGAGCTGTGCGTCAGGTGCAAATGCCTGCTGAGTGGTAAGAAAATGCAAAGCTTGTCCTCGTTCGCCCCACTCAAACGTTTTGGACCTAAATTATTTTTTTCTATTATGGCATCTACAATGAGTGGAGGTATGTCATTTTCAAGTTGTATTTTCACCAGTTATTCCAATAAACACACATTGAAAATGTCACAGAAAATGTCTAATGTGCTTTAATAGGTGATGAGAATGCATATTATGGTCATTCCCACTTTTTTTTTACATGCATAAGCTGTGCAAGGATTCAAGTAACATGCACTCTGAACGTGTGTATTTGTGCCAATAAACACGCTTTCAGAATGCCTGTAATTCTGCCACCCAACAGATCTAAACTGTACCCTTTAGACTTAATATTTCTGGTTCAGGCCTGCTCAATGTATTTTCCATGTGTCTCCATTACTTACAGTATCATTACTAGGAGTCCAATCCCATTGCATATTGTATGTAACTCAAATTAATTTATTTTATCTGTATTTCTTTCCTGAGTAAAATTTTGTTATATACTCAGACATTTAGATGAAATTGGTTTTACATGCACTCACACATTCATCAGAAATACACTGATTATATTTGTCAATTGGATCATGCCCAGAGACAGTAGTTACCAGAAGTCCACACCCCAACATGATCAGGCAATAACTATCTAGGGGCAGCAAGATGGCCTAGTTTGTTAGGGCCCATGATTGGGGTCTATTAGGACCCTGTTTGAAGCCCCCCGCCCACACACACAGTAGCAAGATGAAGCATTATTCTGTTTTTGAGCAAGATATTTAATCCTAATTGCTCCCAGGTTGTTTCTGTAAATAATATATATTTCTTAATCAACTTACCATTAAACTTGATTCAAATAGTTTAAATCAAGGCCGAGGTGAGTAATCACTAGATGTTGGGCCGGAAAGGTGGTTTGGGAAAAACTATTTCATAATCTCTATACTTGTTGTATTTACGATTCCGATGCTGAAACATTACTTTTAAAATGGTTCCGATTCCTAAACTGATTCTTGAAAAACTGAAAAACGATATTTAAGAAACGCTCTTTTATAATTATTTTAAATAAAATATTATTCAAATTTAACAATATATTAACGTTTTAAAGTAGCCTACTTAAATGTATAATTAAACCTAAGTCACTTGACACACAACTACAATAATTTAACAATAAATAACAGTTACACTATTAACAAGTAACAACAAAACAAATGTTAAGTTGGTATGCTAACCAAACCAGTTTCAAATTTTAGCAGTACTTTTGCAGAACAATTACCATATTTGCCTTCTCTGGCAAGATACACCTCTCCTGATTTATTCTTTTGCACTACTGTATATCTCAGAATTTCTCCCAAATTCCATTCTCAGGAAACTATTTTGAAAATATTCTTAACATTGTATGCCAAAATATTAAGGTTGTTTTTACGTTTCAGCTGCCCATTTTGTAATTAGGCTATATTTGTCCCATTACGTTGCACCTGCACGTTTCATTAGTTCATTTCGTCAGTTATGCGAGAACATTCCACACATTCCATAGCATTCAAAATTATATTCTAACGTTCCCGGTTAAGGCTAGCCATGTGGTTACTGAGGTTAAGGCTAGGATTAAGGTTAAAACTACTAAAGAAATATATAATGTGCAACACGTTTGCATCACGCTGGAATGGAGAACAAAACACACACAAAGCTTCCATATGGATTTGAACAAACTCCGGGATGAAAGTCGGGAAAATATGGCATTTTAAAAGTAGCCTATGCTTACAGTAGCTAGTTACCGGTAGACTACAGAGAAAGTGTTATATTTTACATATCTATTTTCCATATTGGAACCGGGTTTGTGTATCCAAGCGTACACACACTGTACTTATCTAAGTGGGGATTTGAAAAGTAATTTTGACCTAAAAATCTATGTTCCCTATTTCCTAGCCCTAAACCTAACCCTAACCCTAACCCTTCTTTTTTGGATGTTTTTGTAATTATTATTGTTGCAGTTGCAACCGGGGCACAAGATTTTCACTGTACATGCAATAACACCTGCAGTCTCTGTACATATGACAAATAAACATGAATAATAAGTAATATATTTCCCAGACTAATTTAAATTAAAGTGTGGTATTTTCTCATAGTAAACAAGATACTTAGCAGCCCAATAAGACTTGTTAGTCAAATATAGTACAATAGGCTATTCAAGCAGATGGCACTGAAACAGCAAATAGATTCTACATTTTCTGAAAAGGAGAGTGCTGTGTGTGATTGTGAGTATATGATAGTGTCACAAGTTGGCATTGTGTATAGAGAGGGAGACCCAGGCAGGCAGATAGTTAGTAGTTTTTACTGAAGATGGTCCAGGAAAATGTACCATAGAAGAATGCAGCGCAGGTGAATCTATCAGCGAGGCACAATGGTAATAAAGACAACTGCTATGCTTTTAGCGGTATAGAACGCTTGGAGCTACTTACGAATAAACAGTGTATGCAAATCTCAAACTGAACATCTCTTCTCACATTTATTTACAATCTAAAGACCACCTGGACACATTAAACCTACAGTGACAATACAATAATGAATTGCGCCCTCCTTCTGTTCACCCGATCTGATATAGAGCCTGAGTCAACTGGCTGCATGTAATTAGCAATTGAACACACCTGCCCAAGATGACCTAAACTAGCACAGACTAATGCTCTAGGTCCCTCATACTCAACTCTGGACCTCGAAGCCAGATCCACTCCACTTTTTCATTGCAAACCTCTAATCTGGGACCAATTAATGTTGAGAAGAGAAAACGAGCAGGCTCCGGACCCCGTAGGGTTAGAGTTGAATACCCTGCTCTAGGTGAACAGCAGGAAGTCACCACACTTATACTGTATAACAGGAATCTACAGTGCAATAGCACTGGAATAGGATAAAACCCAATAAGAGAAACATACAGAATAATCCATAAATGTTCAGTTTCATGTCACGAATGCAATGTCAGTCCCTAGGAGTCGTGACAAATAGTGGACGTGTTTGAGAGAAGGAGAGTGTGGTATGTGATTGTGAGTGTATGATAGTGGAAAGGAAATAGGGTGTGTGAAAGGAAATATCATGCAGGTCATTATCATTGAGATAGTCATATTAGCACCTACCTCTGTTAGGAAAGGGGACTCAACTCCCAGGTATTTGGATAGAACGTACAGGCAGAAGAGGTGCCGGTCAATGCCAGAACCAGTCATAGCCAACCGATAGAGGTTTTGATGCTTAACTGCAGCCAATCGGAAAAGCTGCCTGCATTGCTCCACTCCCTGTAAGAAGATTTCTGTTAGAAGGTAGTAAAAATTATATTTATTGTGGATAATTGTAGATGGGGCAAAACAATTTACTTGAAAAAGTTGATTATTACTACTAGGGTTGAGCTGAGTATCAGTATACACACTCGGAATGGGCGTGGCCTTCCCGGAAGTGAACAGAGCTACTCGTGTTTCCTTATAGCAAATATATACTACATCTCTACACTGTGGTTTGTGTGCGCGCACTGTTAAACCTGCACTCCTGCTTGTTTGGGGATTTGCAAGCGAGTGTTATAAGGTACTCAGTCAGGGCATAACCTTTGTCACCAAGACGAATCACATCCATTCACTTCACCATAAAACTATGTTGAACTATTATAATAATTGTACGAGGGCATAACTCACTGAGGAGATGACTCCAGCCATGCAGTGCGTCCTCCTTTAGCCTTGTTCCAACGCTGCAGTTTAAAAAAAGTAAGAGTTGCGCGTCCCACCCGGCCACCGGGCTACCATACTCAGAACAAACATCCTTGCATCACATGTGATCTGAACCTTGATTGAATTAAAGACTTTGCGATTGAGAAATTCGTAATTATTCATGGATGGTAGCTACAGACAGAGTAGAATGAATCGTCCCAATCACATTTGGAAACCCAGCAATCTCATAAAATTTTATTTTTCACATTATAATCATTTGGAAATGGAATATACCAGAAAGCGACTTCATATCCGCAAAATCTGCTGGCATACTTCGACTATTGTTGGCTGTGATATACCAGACCTGTCCCTGATCTCCCGCTGAAAGGTCCCGGAGATTTTTGTTGTTTTTGAAGGTATTATATATCAGAAGAATACAAAAAATATATATAATATCAATGGATTTACACATGCTGTAGTAGCCTATTTTTGTACATTTTTTTGCCTTTATAGAATTACAATTCTAGAGTCTATAGAATGAAAATGTTCTTCATTCTGATATTAACCAGTTATACTTTTTTCTGTTTTATTTTGTTGATGTCGAAGGTAAAATTTTTTTAACTAACAGCGCAATTAGAAAGTGCCGTTTTATTAATTTTTAAATGTGTTCCATTGTTGGATGTTTTTCGGAAACAATAGCCTGAATTACAACATGTCATATTTATGCTGTTGCATTTTCATAATTTTATAGGCTCTATACAATTAAAATGTTTAAAAAAAAATTTCAACTAACAAATTCAGAGCAAATATGTTTCGGGAATCCTTTATGGTTCTATTAGATATATATATATATTTTTTTTGTGTGGGGATTTTAGAATTGTTCTATGTGCAGTAGTTCTATAATTATTAACGCTGTTTGACGAGATGCACCTGTGGAAAGTTAGTGTAATATATCCGACATGTAGAATACATGAGTAAACATGGCGACCTTTGGCCAATAGTGATTTTAAAACTTCAGGTATATGGTAGCAATGGTAACAATAAATAGCCTAATCATAATACAAATATTATTGAATTATTTATTTTGCTACAACATTAGTTTAGCCTATACGTACTACTGGCACACCCGGGAACTTCACTGTTAATTTCGTCACCGCCCCTTAATGGGGGAAGATTAACTAGACAGGTCAATACAGAAAGTAGTTTTTCTACAATTTCTTACGCTATTTCATCACTAAATTCACTTCTGAGAACATTTGATGCAAGAAATCAACTGTGTAGATTTCAAATATTGTCATTTTAACGAAAATTTATGGCGAATTGAAAATGTGCTCAAACGTTTTCGGAAGTTAGAATCTCATAAGCACAAGCGCCTGCGGGTGTAAGTTAGCTAGCGAGCTAACCCTGTTTTATACCTTAACATGCATATCTATTTGACCACTATTGAAGTTAAGTGCTGATTTAAGTCAACTTTATAAGATAATATACGTACATAGTCAGAGACAAACGCTAAAATAGCATACTGCCGTATCTTCAATAATTGTCGTTATATTTGTGTACTGCAGACCGGGGGTATTATTGTGCAATACCAGCTAGAACACATCGTCTCAGCAGCGTTCTGTGTGCTTGTCACCTTGTGAGTTCATTCTTCCAAGAACAACTAGCAAGAGTGTTCTCCCCAAGTACACAAGTCCGTTCTTTGCATTCTTGGTTTTGATAAACAGCCTCTGACTAGACTTCAATACAAAATAGTACAAAACAACCTCCATACTCAGCCGGCAGGCGTGAATAACATATGAAATCACTAATATGTCAAATAATTATATGGCCACCCTGCTTGCCATAGAGCATGAAAGATACATACAGAAACTTAATTTGGTCAATTTAAAAACATGTCGCCTTATTCTCCCCGTGTCAAATTGGTGTAACAACCCGACCCAGTGGCCAGAGGTGTCTTACCCGGACATTTACTCGTACCTCATTGAGTCACCAGGTGTTAAGCCAGTGAATGATTTTTATTAGTTTTTTTAAAGTAAACAGCTTTAAATGTATATATTATGTATATATTATGTCTTTATATTTAGAGTACTGAGCACACTTTTCTGGACAGCAATACAAATAAACTGTAGCCTATGTTTAAGGTTGCATGCTTGTAATCACAAGACACTGACGTTATGATTATGCCAATAAAAGTAAAATTCTTACGTAGCCTACCTATTTCCACCCATCCCCTGTTATCACCCCTTTACATGTCACTGAATATGAATTTCTTAGGCCTAACCTGTTACGAAATGTTGTCCACAAACATGAGTGTGGAGATACAGTTTTTGTATCTCTTTTGTTTCGACGGAGAATGATGGCGCCAGTGTGTCTGTCGGCTTGCCGTCAGCTCCGTCAACCTTTACTATGTTTGTTTGTGTTGTCACTTACGCTATGCCGGTACTGTTCTGTCGCTGCTACTGTTGTTGCTACAAGGTCCTATGATCAGAAAACTTTGTTGGGTCTCAGAAATGCACTGGGGACCCCTGTTCTTCATGACGGTTGTCACCCTCCATTTATTTACCCCATTGTTGAGTGCGTCATTAGGCTACCGTGCTGTACCTCTAACCGGAGGAAGCGTCGGAGGTGCCGAGGTAAACGTGGAGGAGTCCGGGTAAAGATCAGGAGAGGAGCGAGTGCTTCTCCCCACAATCAGGTCCCTGCCAGCTCTCTGCAGTCATTCTAGGTCGGAAAGATCTCTACCTGGCTCGACGTTTGTGGGATCTGAGGTACTCTTGTCACGTATACATCACACTTCCTCAACCACAAATGCCCGTAAACCCTGCTCAAACGAGATTACGTATCCGTAGCGGTGGGGTAAACGTTTTGAACATCCGCCCTTTGGAATACTCTCGTTGCCCCCAGGCTGTAGTTTACTCAAATGCAAAAATGGCCCTGGTCAATAGCAGGTCAGTGTCTAACAAGTCTTTCGTTCTGAATGACTTTTTTTCTCGCCACAATCTGGACTTCTTGTTTTTAACCGAGACTTGGATTAGCACTGGAGTTGGCCAGTCTTCTGTTTTTAGTGAACTCAAGCCCAACCAATTGTTAGTTTATTAGCACGCCGAGGTGTGCTGGAAGAGGAGGCGGAGTGGCTCTTGTTTTTAGGGACCATTTTAAATTACGGACACTGTTTGCAGGGAGTTTTTCCACCTTCGAACTGCAATGTGTAATTATAGAATCTGCTAAATCACCATTGGTTTGTGTACTTATCTATAGGCCCCCTAAGCCAGATAAAAACTTTATAACTGAATTCTCTGAATTTATTTCCCATTTTGTGTTCCTGTATGATCATCTCCTTATACTTGGTGACTTCAATATTCATGTTTGTTGTCCGGATAGACCTATGGTTAGCGAATTCTGTGGCTTTTGGCCTTACGCAACACATAGATAAAGCTACTCATAAACTGGGACATACACTTGATTTAATTTTATCTTATGGTTTTAACGTTGATAATTTTGTGATTGAGGAGGCCACTTTCTCTGATCACAAGCCCATTATATTTGACATCACCCTTTTCAGCCCCCTGCAAACTGTCAGAGTTCAGGATTATTACTCTCGCCAGATACACTCTCTTACTGCAGCTCAGTTTTCTGATAGTTTTTCGAGTGGAAATGTTGCATCTACTATTGCAACAGCGGCATCGTCCTCCTCTAGTCCGGATGAATTAGTTACCTTTTTTCACTCATCTTGTTCTTCCATACTTGACTCTGTAGCACCTCTTACATACACCCGCCCCAAATTAAAATCTCATTACTGGTTAGATGAGGACACGCGCTCTCTTAGACAGGCCTGTCGTAAAGCTGAAAGGAAATGGAAAAAGGATCATCTTAATGTTTCCTTTCAAATTCTTAAATCTGCATTAGCTTCATTTCAGGCAGCAGCAAAAATAGCCAGAGCAAAGCACCTATCTGACTTGATCAGTAAACATTCAAACAGACCAAACATTTTATTTTGTACTATAAACTCTGTTATCAACCCCTCAAATTCCCCAGTTGTTGAGAAATGTCTTAAGTTTTTTACTAACAAAATTGAGAACCTTAGATCAGTGTTTACCCCCACTTCATCTGTTATTTCACCTGGTGGCTCAGGTGTACTAGCTACTTTTAATCAACTTCAGCCCATCACTCTTACCGAATTGAGGAATTTAGTGTCACATTTGAAACCTACCACCTTAATCTTATGATTCTATCCCTTCTTCTATTTTAAAGGATGTTTTTGAAGTAGTTGGCCCCTCCATTCAGGTCATCTTAAATTCACGTCTTGCATCTGGCTCTGTTCCTATATGTTTTAAGCATGCGGTTGTCCAACCCCTGCTTAAAAAACATAATCTTGATGTTAAATGCTTAAATAATTACTGTCCCATTTCTAAGCTTCCTTTTATTTCTAAAGTTCTGGAAAAAGCTGTTTTGTTACAGCTGCTCCTCTTTTTGACCACCCACAGTATACTAGAACCTTTTCAATCAGGTTTTAGATCACTTCATAGTACTGAAACAGCTTTGCTCAAAGTAACCAATGATCTTCTTCTTACATTAGACTCAGGTGATAATGCCATCCTGATATTACTGGATCTTAGTGCCGCCTTCGACACCATTGATCACAACATTCTTCTTACTCGTCTCGACCAGCAGGTGGGCATTAGGGAGACCGCATTACTTTGGTTCCGTTCCTATCTGAATGATAAGACTTTCTCTGTATCTTTTGGCAAGTTCTCCTCATCCTCTGCTGTTTCATATGGGGTCCCCCAGGGGTCCATCTTGGGTCCTATTCTTTTTAGCCTGTATTTGCTCCCACTGGGGGATATCATAAGAAAGCATAACATCTCTTTTCATCTTTATGCGGATGACTCACAGCTGTACTTGCCCCTAAAATCTAGGGATTCCATACAATCTCTTCTGGTCTGTCTCGAAGACATCAAAACTTGGCTTATAACTTTCTCCAGTTAAATAGTGACAAGACAGAAGTCATTATTTTTGGTTCTCCAAAGGCAAGATGCACTGTGGTGCAAGATTTAGGTCACCTCTCTCCATTTATCAAACATTATGCTAAAAACGTGGGTGTCATTCTTGACTTAGAACTCTGCCTTGACAAACAGATTAGTTCTGTTGTCAAAAATAGTTTCTATCAGCTCAGAATGTTGTCCCGTCTGAAGTCATTCCTGTCTTTTAATGATCTTGAGAAAGTTATCCATGCCTTTATTACATCACGGCTGGATTAAGTAATTCCCTCTACTTTGGCCTTTCACAATCATCACTTAGACGTTTGCAGTTGGTACAAAACGCAGCAGCGCGTCTTTTAACCGGCACTAGGAGGCGTGAGCACATCACCCCCA
This sequence comes from Umbra pygmaea, assembly GCA_016801145.1. Taxonomy (NCBI): domain Eukaryota; kingdom Metazoa; phylum Chordata; class Actinopteri; order Esociformes; family Umbridae; genus Umbra; species Umbra pygmaea. The sequence continues at coordinate 5,206 of JACXGM010006558.1, read as the reverse complement.
TTCTGGCCTCCTTGCATTGGCTCCCAGTTGTTTTCAGGATTCAGTTTAAAGTTTTATTGTTTGTTTTTAAGGCACTAAATGGGCTTGCCCCAGCCTATATCAACCTTGTACAGCCATATTCAGCTCAAAGGTTGCTGAGATTCTCGAACAAAGGGCTCCTAATTGTGCCGCGCTCACGGCTTAAACAGGGGGGTGATAGAGCTTTTTCAGTTGCTGCTTTACGTTTGTGGAACCAGCTCCCCCAGGATATCAGATCTGCCCCCTCCATTGCTGTATTTAAGTCCAGGTTAAAAACTCATTTTTATTCCATGGCCTTCATTGGTTTCTGACCCGGCACTCTTGTTTGTTCTTCGTTTTTCCGCATTGTGTGCCATGATATTGAAGGATTATTTTTATTTATGTTTTATACAATTATGATTTGTTTTTATCTTTGTCCTTCTATTTTAGTCATTCATTGTACAGCACTTTGGTCAGTTTTGCGCTGTGTGTAAATGTGCTTTATAAATTAAAATTACTTACTTACTTACAGTCTTCTGGACTGTACAGTACAGCTAGCTGCAGCCATAACTGCCTTCTTTCTGGATATAACATGGCAAAATAATGAATTTCAAAAAAAAAATTCTAACATTATTGGTGCATCCAACCAAACAACAACTCTTTGGCATGTTGTAGTTAGTCCACTTTCTCAATCCAATACTGTATGCATACTCTCATTGACTGTATAGCGGTTTGTTATTCCCAAATAAGAGGGCTTGAATCTGTTCAGAGGCATTCTATGACGTAGCGCCGGTTGTGCGTATGCAAAATGTGGAATTATGAGAAGCAGCGTTTAAAAATAATTGTCGACAATTCTAAAACACATGATAGCCAGTCGCTTTAATTATTACATTATATTGCAAAGACTAAAGTGAATTTTTTTGTAGGACATGATACACATTATTTAGATAATTCTAAGCCAGGGCTAAATATATTTGGTCTGAGGTTATTGGCCATTAACAGCATTCATTCAGTGAGAGGTGCGTAGCTCCTTGGTTGCTTAGCGCCTGGGTACCAGATAATTGGCTGGGTACCAACGTTAGGCTGCATTGGATTGTGGCAGTTATAGTAGGAATTAGGGGTAAAAAAACATGGAAATCATCTATAAAAAGCTTTTCGTTTGAGATTTTTGAGAGTGGACAACAGCATAATGTAAAATACACAAATTTAGGAAAGTCAAGGAAGGAGGAGGGTGTAGCTTTCAAAATCACAGATATATTTTAAATACATACTCAAAAGCCAGATGGCGTCGGCGTTTGGTGGTTCTAGTGTTAAAGGTAGTGTAAAGGGCCTGGCAGGTATGGTGTTAAACATGGTGAAAACATGGTCAATGTGCAACCTCCCCAAAACACAGACAAATCAACGACAACTGGCTACACCAGTTGACACCTTGCACCAAAATTTTCAGAAGGTAAACAGAACCATTTGAAATAGTATCTACAGTATCATCTCTGTTCATAAATAGTATCTACAGTATCATCTCTGTTTATAAATAGTATCTACAGTATCATCTCTGTTCATAAATAGTATCTACAGTATCATCTCTGTTCATAAATAGTATCTACAGTATCATCTCTGTTTATAAATAGTATCTACAGTATCGTCTCTGTTCATAAATAGTATCTACAGTATCATCTCTGTTCATAAATATTATCTACAGTATCATCTGTTCATAAGAGTTAAGAAGCATGTTGAAACAAGCCCTGAGAGAAACCTATGAGCAGTTATAAAACTGGGAGACAGGAAACCTAGCCAATATACCTCTCCACGTTCCATGGCTTTGACAAAGGCACAACTCTCATTGGAGCAGGATCGCACAGTCTCTGTCCTCCCTTCTCGGAAAAGTCGTGTCATGGAGGCCTCATAGGTGAGGCAGAAGGTCTTTCGATCCTGGGAAGTAATGAAAAAAAAACACTAGAGATTTAAATTGTTAATTTTTACATGTAGCATTCTGCCCATATGACTGTGAATTGTACAGAACAAAATAACTTGATTCTTAGTTCTAGTAAAAAAATTGCAAAAGTGAGACATTAAAACTTTATGGAAAATTATAAAGTTACTTTTTGTTATCCTTTGTTGTTTGTTCTTAGTTCCTTGACTGGCCGACCTACAGTATACTTATATTTAGACTTATCCCTCAACCACCCAAAAGAGTTTTTCATCCAGATTCATACTCTTTATAGCAGGGGTATTCAACATAGTGTTATCCAGGGTCCTCCACCAAAGCCATTAGTCAACCCATTTGCTTTCCCATTCTTTCCCGTTCTGTCGCTCATTTCGAAGGTTTGATGAGAGTGCATGTACTCACTGTAAATTACTCTGCACAACATAACTAATTTAATTGACATTGGCAATTAACATTGCAATTTAAAATCCATTTTTATTTAGACATGGAAACTATATTATATTAACAGATTTGTCTTTAAAAAACATCATCCCTCACAAAAAACATAATTATCGCTGAAGCTCTCCCCTTTATTTTATTTTAACCATTGGTTGGAAAAGTGTGTTCATACACTCTACACTGCATATTTTGCTATCTATTTAAGCAAGAATTGCAAAAAGGGTATGACTAGTTGTGTTTCCACAATAACTGTCAATATGCCGGTTCGTCTTTAATATAAGCTTTTTAGACTGCTTTTGTTTGCAACAAATCACTGCATAGTGTCATTGTCCAATATACACAGTCTTCAGCATTGGTGGTTACTAAAAAGAGAATGTAGTGCCATTTTACAAATAGCACCTTTAAATCTGAATTATTATTTTGCACTTAAATTCAGTAGCTTCGTGGAGACCCTTGCTTAACAGAAATAGGCCTGTTTTATTAGATATTCCATTCCAGTCAGTTATCAGTGTACATATACACTTTTGAATCAGACAAACAGATCCTAACACCCCCTTTCCCTTCTCTTCTTTAAAAGTCGTGAATTAATAGGATAACGTTGGAAAGATTTCTCCCATTATTTACACACTGTAGGCCCAATAATTAAATCATATATATTGTCAATGAAAGCAATGCAGTTTTGATGTTTATAAAGGTAAAATGTCCAGAATGACCCTTTCCTATTTATAAATACCTAGAACAAAGCTGCAAAATTGTTTATTCTTGTTTCCCTGAACAAGGAAACTGAACAGGAAAGGCTGTGGGTTGGGAGATCGAATTCTGCCTTCTAGTCAAAACAGCATTAGTCACAAGCTTCTGCTTTATTTCTTTTTGCAGTTCATTAACTCATGCTGTCTTTTACTCAGACATCCTTTGATGCCATCTATTCACTGTGTGAGAGATAAAAACACATTTACAATGGTCTGATTATAGCATTTAGGACAGTTACAGTCAGAGTTGTAAAATTAACTAAGCTTTCCCTAAAATAAGCCAGCAATGAATATATATGTAATAGTGTATAAAGTACAATTGCATTGATAAGCATATTAGAATGATTTCTGTATTGTACTGAACTGGAGCAATAATGCTTAAAATTCAGCTTTGATCACAGAAATAAATTACATTTTAAAATATATTCAAATAGAGAACATTTATATTTAGTTGTTAAAATATTTCCAAGTGAATACCTAAAGTATGTGTTTATGCGTACACTCTTTCCTATGTTTAGCTATTAGTGTCCGTACCACTGTGAGAGTATGTAAGCTATTTAGGATTATCCATTGTGCCATATATTCACGATGACCCTGCAACTATGTGTATGTTTCCGGACTGGTTTATTAAAAGAGCAAGGACCATCTTTGTAAATTGCCTTGGTCTATCTTTCTCCACACAACCTACACACGTGACAGCTCCTTTATTTAACCTCAGATCAATGTTCTTCTCATGCTAGCATGATTTTAATTTAATACTGGCATGTTTTAACAAGATATTTTCATGATTACCATGTTACTAGCACGATGCTAGTATGATTAACATGTTGCTAGCATGATGCTAGCATGACTTACATGTTGCTAACATGTTACTAGCATGATGCTAACATGTTTTAGTAAGATATTAGCATGATTAACATTTTGCTAGCATGACAGTAATATAATACTAGCATGTTTTAGTAAGATAGTAGCATGATAATAATGTTGCTAATATGATGTTAGCATGATTAACATGTTGCTAGTATGATGCTAGCATAATTAGAATGTTGCTAGCATGATACAAACATGTTTAACAATATATTAGCATGATTACCATGTTTCTAGCATGATACTAACATGTTTTAGTAAGATATTAGCATGATTAACATATTTCTAACATGGTGCTAGTATGATTAGCATATTACTAGCATGATGCTAACATGATTTACATGTTACTAACATGTTGCTAGCATGTTTTAGTTAGGTATTAGCATGATTAACTTGTTACTAAGATGATGTTAGCATGATTAACCTGCTACTAGCATGTTGTTAGTATAATGCTAACATGTTTTAGGAAGATATTAGCATGATTAGAATATTGCTAGCATGATGCTAACATGTCTTAGTAAGATATTAACATGATTAACATGAAGCTAGCATGTTTTAACAAGATGTTAGCATGATTAGCATGTTGCTAGCATGTTTTAGTAAGATATTAGCATGATTAGCATGTGTCTAGCATGATGCTATTATGATTAGCCTGTTGCTAGTATGTTGCTAGCATGACAGTAACATGTTTTAGCATGAAGCTAGCATGATTTACATGTTGCTAACATGTTTTTAGCAAGATATTAGCATGATTATTAATGATAAGCCTTTTGCTAGCATGTTGCTAGCATTACACTAACATGTTTTAACATGATGCTAGCATGATTGGTAAGATATTAGCATGATGGCAGAGTGGTGGTGATGATGGTGATGAAGATGGTATCGTGGTGGTGATGAAGATAATGATGAAGGTGGTAGAGTGATGGTGGTAGTGTTCCGAAGGGGAAGTTAAAATTGAATAGACTGAATATCAAACGTCCAACCAACTTCACCACACTAAGATGACACTGGGCAGGGTTCAACATTAACGATGGCCCGATGGCCCGGGGCCAGTAAGAACTAACGTCGGGCCAGTAAACAAAGATAGTCACTTGCCCGTTCGGGCCAGTGCTCAATTTTGCCATTTAAATTAATAGTCTTGTATTAAAACGTTTGTCCGTAATATTTGTCCCTCCCCTGCTTTATTTTCGCTTATCTCAAGTTAAAATCT
>JACXGM010006557.1:0-32508 GCA_016801145.1 Umbra pygmaea | reverse complement strand
GGAATTGCGGCTTGGATTTTTAATAATACAATCAATCAACCAAATTTGATAATATGAAAAGATTAACATACTCGAAACTGTCATTGCTTTGAACCTTGCAAAGTCTCTACCAGACTTGGAGTTGAGATATTTACATATATCGAGAATCCGTCACCTTACTGTAGGCTACACAGCACAAAAAAAATAAAAGCACGGATATCTAGCTAACTTTTTTAAGAGTGAATGGGTTTACAATGCTGTCGTAGTTGAAAGACAAGAATACTTTCAAAATTAAAGCAAAGGTGTTACTAGTAGTTGGCTAGCTTCCCACTAACGTTTGCTAATCTGTGATGAAGTCTTCATCTGAATACGTACACCCTGCCTACGCTACACTGTCCCGGTTTACACCAACCACTATGAAATTGTCCCGGTTGTTGGTTAGAATAAGCACATTGGTTACACTTAACCGTAACGGTACATGATTTATCATGAATCCATGCATGAATTAATTGATGTATGTATTATTATTACTATCTAGCATGTCGTTTTCACCTTAAAACACCAAATTTCATATGGTAAAACTGGCGACATCCCCTAGCTTAATAGGTTTCGATGCTAGGAGAATGATGTTCTTGCCCGCCAGCCAGTCTTTGTGACGTCACGTGCAAAGTATGAATTAGTGTAATTGTATACAATACCTGGATTTCTAGATTTGTAATTCCCTGTGGGATGTGTCACAGAGGGGCATTCCATAAAGAGGGGCATTCCATAAAGATAAGGAGCAACCCTTCTTTCAATATTTCTTTAATTCTTTCTTTCTCATTAACATTTTCAACCTTAATAGGCCTAAAGTTAACTGTTGTTGTTACGTCAGTAAAGACAATTGTTTCCCAGTTGGATCTCCAAACCTGGTAACCTCATAACTTTAGCTAGCCATTTGTGTTAATATTGTCTTTGAACATTGTTTCAAATTTCAAATTAATTTGTCATATTCACAGAACTGCAAATGTAATTGCATTTACAATGACAATCTTGTGCCATGGCTCCAACACGTGCAGTAATAATAAAAGGTGCAAGAAGTACACTTTTATCTGATTTATTTTATTTATACAGGGACAAACCATCTGAAACCTAGGTCTTATTTGCACTGGTGCCCTGTATAATAAAACAAACAAAAAAACACAGATTTAAACCACCTTAAAAATAACAAACACAATTTACAGTAAAACGGTCAATCAAAATATTTTTTAACTGTGCTATATGCACAGTGTCTGTCGACATAAAACCATCCTGCAGAACATTAAAAAAGTGGGGACAATAGTAGACTAATTAAGTTTTACATATTTCTGGGTGTGCACAAGGTGTCTCTAATACCAACAAATCTTGTGTACATTTTTGGTAAGTGCTAATTCTCCAGTAAATTCTTAAGGAAAGATAATAAAAAAATTCAGTTGGACCGCTTTTTAGACAATTATTAACCAGTGTCTGGCCCTTCCTGAAGACAATGAATCCCATCTGACAGAAGTGTACGTATAAAAGACAATGGTGCATACAAAAGCCTGCACCAGTAACAAAACACAATGCTGTGTGATATACAGATTCCAAGCTTTACAAGAGAGAAGATAAAGCATGCATGGAAATTATACAGTATCACCATATTCAAGTACTGACAAAAAAGTGGTCTCAACAATTTCACTTCTATGTCGAGATGAAAGACAAGCTGTGTTTCTATAAACAAAGAAATTCGGATATTACATTTTTTACAAACTATGTAATCTGGGTTTTAAAAGAGAGTTTATCATCCAGCCTGATTCCTAGGTACTGGTATTTGTATGAAGAAACACATTCTAAACTGGAATTGGCAAGGGTTTAAAATGATCCAAAGCTATGCTTTTGAATCTGGAAAAAACATATACTTTGTTTTACTTTAAAAATAAGCAAAGATCTAAAAGAGAGTTCTGTAAAAGTTGAATATCGGACTGCAACTGCAAAAATGCTAGTTCAACAGATGAAGCTGCCATGTACAAAAAGGTATAATCTGCATAAAAGTAAACATTTCCAATTTCTAACAGAATTACAAGTATTATTTTTATACAGGGCCAGTTCTAGCTGAAGGCAAACACCTGTTTTATGCCGGCAACACAAACTCATATTTTTATTTTCAAAATAATAATCATTCATTGCAAAGATAGGTACTGGGTCCATGCTAATGTGTTGCTAAAATTAGTCTATTGTTGGATAAAACAGACTAGTGACTGTTTTTCAAATGTAATCGAGTTTTTACACAAGACACTGACAATAAATTCAATCAAATAATGTGTACAAAATATATGTTACTGTTTTTAATAAAAAGTTGTTATTGAAAACATGTTAACTTTTGCAATCACAACTTATTGTTTCTTTACACACAATACAATTGCATTTGGTTACAATTCACTAGCTTTGTAATGAATTCACACTGATTATTAGAATGAATTAAAACTAGAGCTATTATTCTGAAAGGATGAATTTGAGTTTGTGTTGCTGGCATAATATAATGTTGCCAGGCAAACAGGCCCCCAGGTAGAACTGGCCCTGGGAACTCCTTTATGAACTGGAATTTAGATTCACACTTATCCATTAGAACAATCTGAGGATGACAACCTTTGCAGCAGGATAATATGATAAAAAGTATCAAAGACTTTGGACAAGTCAAGGAATAGAGCACCACAACCCAGTTTCTCATCCAAGGCTTCGGCAATATCACTCACAACCAGCTTGGTTGCCGTAACAGTACTGTAACCTGGTCTGAAACCAGATTGAAACTTGTTCAATTTGTTATTTACAGTTAGAACTCTACATTCATTAATAACTCCAATATCTTCAACAGACAGGACAGCTGAGAAATAGCTTTAAAGCTATCAAGGACTTTAGTATCCCTACCTTTGAGTAAGAGCATGTGCTTTTTTCCAAATCTTTGGAATGACTCTGGTAGATATTTTAGATAAAAATATGTGCACCAGAAATAAGCAGTGCAGCGTTAACTAGAAAGTCTGGGTCTACACTGCGTTCCAAATAGTTATGCAAATTGGAATTAAGTGTCATAAATATTAAATATTTAGTTTTTCAATCAAACTCATGGATGGTATTGTGTCTCTGGGCTCTTTGGATGACTGAAATCAATCTCAGACACCTGTGATAATTAGTTTGCCAGGTGAGCCCAATTAAAGGAAAACTACTTAAGAAGGATGTTCCACATTATTAAGCAGGCCACAGGTTTCAAGCAACATGGGAAAAAAAAGGATCTCTCTGCTGCAGAAAAGTGTGAAATAGTGCAATACCTTGGACAAGGTATGAAAAGATTAGATATTTAATGAAAACTTAAGCGTGATCCTCGTAATGTGAAGAGATTTGTGGCTGATTGAGATCACAGACGGGTTCGTGCAGATGAAGGCATAATGAGGAAGTTTACTGCCAGACACATTCATCGGATTATGAAAGCAGCTGCTAAGATGCCATTACAAAGCAGCAAATAGGTATGTGAAGCTGCTGGTACCTCTGGAGTCCTGGAAACCTTAAAGTGTAGGATCACACAGAGGCTTGCAGTTGTAAATAAACCTACTATTCAGTCACCCCTAACCAATGCTCACAAGCAGAAATGGTTGCAGTGGGCCCAGAAATACATGAAGACTAATTTTTAAACAGTCTTGTTTACTAACGAGTGCCGTGCAACCCTGGATAGTCCAGATAGATGGAGTAGTGGATGGTTGGTGGATGGCCACAATGACCCAATAAGGCTGCGACATCAGCAAGAAAGTCATGTTTTGGGCCGAAATCATGGGGAGAGAGCTGGTAGGCCCCTTTAGGGTCCCTGAAGGTGTGGAAATTACCTCCCATCCTGGCCCCCATCCTCTCCTGACCTCAACCCTATTGAGAACCTTTGGAGCATCCTCAAGCAAAAGATATATGAGGGTGTGAGGCAGTTCGCATCAAAACAGCAGCTCTGGGAGGCTATTTTGTCATCCTGCAAATAATTTTAAGCAGAAGTTCTCCATAAACTCAAATAAAATGGATGCAAGAATTGTGAAGGTGATTTCAAAGAAGGGGTCCTATGTTAACATGTAAATTGCCCTGTAAAGATGTTTTTGATTGAAATAGATTTTGATTTCAGTAAATATGACCTAATGCTGCAAATTCAACGAATTACCATTTTCAGTTCTTTAGAACTTCTAAAATGTTGTGAAAATCTGTTGTGCATAATAATTTGGAGCAGTGCATTTTGAGAGTTTTATCTTTAAAAGAAATACTGTTTTCATTGGGTGGTTTGTTCAATGAAATTCCTCATATACCCTAATGTTTTCCTGGCTCGAAGATTATACTGATTGTCAATTAAATTGACTATTTAGGAAAATCAGTGTAAAATATAATTTGCATAATAATTTGGAATGCGGTGTACAGTTGTGGTCACAAGTTCTGAAAATTACAGAAGTATTGGTCTCCACAAAGGATACTGCTTCAGTGTTCTTAGATCTTTTTGTCAAAAGTTTGATGATTTATTCCCAGAGCCACTTAGTTATCACTTTTGACTTATGGCAAGGTGCTCCATCATGCTAGAATAGGCATTGGTTGTCACCGAACTGTTCTTGGATGGCTGGGAGAAGTTGCTCTCAGAGGGTGTGTTGGTACCATTCTTTATTCATGGTTGTGTTCTCACAACTGCCTGCTGCCAATCCTGAGAAAGCTTTGCACTGCTGGTGCCTCAATCCCACAGCTTAATCAACTTTAGGAGATGGTCTTGGCACTTGCTGGTCTTTCTTGGGTGTCCTGACGCCTTATTCACAACAATTGAACCTCTCTCCTTTAAGTACTTGATGATCCGACAAATGGTTGATTTAGAATGAAATAGTTGTTATTTTGTCATTTTCACTTCCTACTTCCTGTCTGTAGTGTGATTAGTCAAAAAACGACTGTCTAAAAGCATGACCGAATTTGAGGAGTGATAGTTCCGGCTCTGTTGAACCCACAAGGATGCTAGCATGTATGGTTTGCAAGATAATTGGGAAATATTACATTTAAAAATCTGATATGTTTTCCCTACGGGTTCCCCTCTGCATCAAATTGTACAAAATCAAGCCAGTACATTTAGTATAAAAAATATAATTACAAATCTTTAGTCTAAACAGAATGTACATGTTTGACTTTGCCATAAATATGGGACCCACTACATTTTGTTTTCAACAGTGATTTCTCCCTGCTCAAACTCTGCCCCCTTTGAACCAGTGGTTTCGGCCATAGAAAAATAAACATAAATATATTTATACATACATTTAATTTGCTATGCATGACTATATTGACATTTCACAGACTATATTGACATTTCACAGACTATATTGACAGACTATATTGTCTGTCACAGACTATATTGACACAGACTATATTGACATTTCGTGTATATTTCGATAAATTCATTACATTTATTTTGAGACTCAGCTTTTCTGATTTGATCTTAGTGACTTAGTATTCTTAGACTTTTCACAGATTTAGGAGCTGGTTTTAGCGAAAAAATCTCTTTGTGAAATACTCTTAGACCAAAAATGTAGGAGTCCTAAAATTAGTAGTGACATGCCCATTATTTTTAAGAGTTTTTCCTAAATCAGTGAGTTAGGAGCTTTTAGCCTTAAAATGTTATGTGAATACGGGCCCAGAACATTTAACTGCAGCAAAGCTCACCTTGGTCGACAGTCCTGGAACCAAATACTAGCTCTGCGATGTCTAGCAAAAAGATTTGTTCTGCTATTCTTAAAAACAGTGTAACCCTCATCCTTTAAAAAGACTTTGGGTTATCATTCAAACACCCTCTAAAGCTTTTGACTCATTAGTGTATTAGTTCAGTGTGAATAACTAAGAAAATGTGAAGTCTAAAGCTTAAACTTTTAATTAACTATCCACTCTGGTAACATTAATGTAACAATCAACTAATATAGCTTTACAAGAGGGTATAGGACTCTTGCCAAAGCAAACAAAAACTGTTCATTGACCTTTAGACTTTGCTGATGAGTGACAGGGAACTTGCAATATACTGTTGACATTACATTGTTGGAATTCAAAGTTACATTGTTTTTACTTAGATGTTGATTGGTTTTTATTATCTTATGTCATATTTGTTATATTTTGTAGAAAGTGCTAATCAAATATGATTTTGGACAATTCATTATTTTGGAGCAAAAAAAGAGTAACATGCACTCTTATGTAGATTGAATTTTTAAAAGGTAACTTGAAAATGGATACAGGGTCAATTCTGTAATTTTGACAATAATGTGGAAACAGGCCAAGGTCAATTGCCTTACTAATTATTGCCCAATCACAGCAGATACAAAAAGTAAACACAACCTGTTTCTGTTTTGGTTCTTTTGATCTGCAATGATATTGATCCATAAACTATCTTCTCTTGGTAGGGCAGAATATTTTAGAGTGTAGATTTTGTAAAAATAAAAGAATTAAACTATAAAAAAGATGCTTAAAATTGCATTAAACTACGCTTGTCTAAGTAATTGTTATGTGGCCACAATCAAGTGATATCCTGTTTAATGATTAATTGAATTAGCCGTTTTATGGTGTGTTTTAGGAGGGCAAAGCCAGAAAGGTGCTGGTTAGAAAGTCAGGGGGAGCCCCACAGCCAGTCTACAATATCAACTTACACTCATTAAATCAGCGAATAATAAATAGACAATCTTTTTACATCTACCTACACTTTCACTAAATCCAGGTAAAATACCTAGACCAGTCTATAATAACCACCTACGCTGTCATTAAAGCTGGGTATAATAACTAGACCAGTCTATAATAACCACCTACGCTGTCATTAAAGCTGGGTATAATAACTAGACCAGTCTATAATAACCACCTACGCTGTCATTAAAGCTGGGTATAATAACTCAGACTGTTCTGATGGCGATACGTAAAAAATGTACAAACAAATAAATTCCAGAGTCGTGGAAACATAAAGCCTTGTTCGTTTACAAAATGTTAAAATAATAGGTTGCCCTAATCTAACCCTAACCTTAACCTCAGCCTAACCCTAACGTTAACCTTAAAAATGATGCATGTTATGCCTGAACTTAACATTTTACAAGTACTTCAAATTGTAACCGATTGGTCTATTCCTGGAAACATTTTAGCAGAATGTCAATTCAATACATGGTTCACATAAAAAAAATATAAAACATAAGTTCACATTTGAATGGCCATATCCAAGAGTCTGTCTACGTAATGCGGCAAAATTACCCATGCATTGTGATGAAAACAGGGAAAATAACTAGACCAGTCTACAATATGGGTAACAATTGTCATTTTCCATGGGTGTAGTTGAATAATGAGACACTTGCAAAGGAATGAAAATAAACTGTGTATAATACAAAAACTATTTAACCAAAATAAACACTGTGTAATGGCATTCCAGGGTGGGGTTACGGTTCACATGAACAACAATTATGGACACTTGTGTTTATATATGTCCTCCAGTCTGAGGAACTGTAGTTTTGAGTTGTTTGTTGTGTATGTATGCACCTTTGGCGCCACCCCCCGGACACCAGTAGTTATGGATAGGTCTATTATAATTGATCAAGTGCTTGTGTGATCTGATTGCTAATTACATTCAGCCAGTGTCTATGGGCTCCTATTTAAGCTCTGGTGTCCAGAGCCGTGGCGTGGTTCATTGTTAATATCATTGTTTGTGTTGGAGTTGTCACTGCTGCTTCCTTCTGGATGGACTCTGTATAATTTTCTGCTCTTGTGCCTTCCCCACTAAGGCATGTCATAAGTAGTATATGTGGGATTGTTGAGACAGACATATGCTCTATATATATAGTACTGAATCGTCTATGCCGCTAGAGCATAGTAAGACATATATATATATTATCGTTGAGCATCTCCAGTCTTGTCCATCAGAAGTCTGGAAAGCTATGGTTTTTCGTATCTGTGTAGGCGAGGACTCATTAATACCACACAAATCATGTCACTGCCTTGGTCTCCCTTCCTCATATACCGCCAAACTGTGACATACTGCCTCGTGGGGCTGAAAACGCAGTGTTAAGTAATATGGACTCACACTAAACACTGAACATGAAACACCAACAGAGTAACAGGGAAACAATCACTCTCAACATAACTTATTTACATGGGTAACCAGGAGTGGATGCAACTGTGGCTAAATGAAGGAACACATGGACTGGATAATTAACACAAGGATTGGAATGTAGCGGGAGCTCACAGGGAAGAATGTAAAATAACAAACACAAATACATTAAATACATGTCAGGTCCCAATAGGGAGACTGTGACAACATGCACCTACACTGTAATTAAAGGGACAATATGTAGTTTTCCAAAACAATAACAAAAGACATACTTTGCATTAAAAAAGCAAACATCACTGAACCTATATTATATATATTTCTTAGTTGTGTACTCACATTATCCTAAAGCTTTCCATCATCTTTCAAACCCAGAGAAATTTGTAAAATAATTCGAAGACACAGAAGGTTTCATTTTGTCTTCCATCAATGGCGTCATATAAACTTTGACTGCTCTATTTGTTCTAAGTTCCAGGGAACCGCCAAACATAATGTGAATAAAGTTATAATATTCCTAACAATACATTACTTTGTCAGTGAAAAGTTTTTTCTGCCAGAGAGGCTAGATTGGAAGGTTGTCATTGACGATGATAGCAAAACCTTTGATCCCACGCTACTTCCCGACATCATCCAAGTACATCTTTTGCTATTGTTTTGATTGAGAGACCCCTAGCGGCCAAAAACTACACATTGTACGTTTAAAGCTGGGCAAAATATCTAGACTAGTCTACAACATCCACATACACTGAAATTAAAGCTGAAATAAATAACTAGATCAGTCTACATACAATATCCAACTACACTGTCATTACAGCTGGGTATAAATAACTAGAACATTCTACAACATCCACCTACAATGTCAATAAAGCTGGGGAAAATAACTGGACCAGTCTATAATATCCACCTACACTGTCATGAAACCTGGGTAAAATTATTAAACCAGTCTACAATATCTAGTTTCGGTGTCATGCCGAGCCCAGTGTGGGCTGGCATGGCATGAACTGAAATATGGACTCTAAGGGCCCTATTTTGCACCCAGCACAAAGCAGCGCAGAGCCCAAACGCAAGTGTCTTTGCTAGTTTAAAACCAACGAAGTTGTCAATTTTCCCATCCAGCTCCTGCGTCTTTTAAATAGCAAATGCACCTGCGCCCATCTTTGACGACCAGCATGGGCGTGCTGATGTTACAGGGAGGTGTGTTCAGGATAATTCTTGGTGTAGTGCTATCTTGAAGCATCGGAAAGTGATCGCGCCATTGACCAACAAAAATCTGGTCTAACGTCAATAGCGCAGCATGTCATTGTTATTTTAATAGCAAATTAATTAGTCAAATGCACCTAGGCTTATGCACAGCACGCGCACACGATGCAATTACACACACAGGAAAACGCAGCAGCACACAAACATGCAAAAGATTAAAAATAAAAATATTACGGTGCAAATCTGCCATCATAACAGGCCCTTAAAGGGAATGGGAGATGACACTGATTGGTTTATTGCATGTTACACACAAAACACACCTATGAATTAATGAAGAGTACAACCCTTTTGTACAACCCATTTAGTAAAACCCTTTTGAACCATGTGCCTGGCACATGGACCCTTTTTTCTGCTAGCAAAAGTGGATTTGGACCTGCCCAAAGTGCACTTGCGCCAAGCACTTCACGCCGTGCGCTTAGATAGGGCCCTATGTGTATGTGTATGCATTTATGATTTATTGTCTGTATTTCGGTTTTATATCATTAGTCATTATATCAGTGCATTGCATGTAGTTCTTTTATGTGTACTATCCCTTTAAGTGTTTGTGACACCTCTTTCTAGTTTGGCCATTACTAGGATAAGGTTAGGTTAGGCTGCTTCTTGTAGATGAGATGATTGATGATTATGTTCAGCTGTGT
Organism: Umbra pygmaea; assembly: GCA_016801145.1. Lineage (NCBI taxonomy): Eukaryota > Metazoa > Chordata > Actinopteri > Esociformes > Umbridae > Umbra > Umbra pygmaea. The sequence continues at coordinate 22,521 of JACXGM010006557.1, read as the reverse complement.
TCTATTAGCCAGTTAGCTCTTTATAAAAGGTGGCCAAACTAGAGAGAGGTGTCGGTCATTGTTCATCTGTTCATTGTGTGGGAAGGCTGTCCGGGAGCTACTCCATATAATATGTAAGTTGTGAAAAGAGTGTTGTTGGAGAATTGGGACGGATGTCCTTGTTGAGGGTGTGTCACGATATTTGGCTTGTGACCGGAGCGGAATTCAAATTTGGACGACGTTGATCGCTGCTGAGTTTTGTTTGTTTGTTTGTTTGTTGCTTGTTATATGAATATTTTTGTTGTATGAAGGGTAGGACGCGTAGGCAGACTCGTCGGAAAGGTGGCGTGAAAGTGGTGGAGGGTGGCATATGCCCGAAGATTGGCCGACAGCAAGTGTCAAAACTAGTGGAAGACAAGTGGTGAAGGCTGCTAAACAGTTGCTGGCAGACTTGCACGGCTGTGTCGTGACTGGGGCTGGCATGGCTTGGAGTTCAGATGGGAGCGAGATGGAGGAGGGTGTGGAGATAAGTCAACAAGGGCAGTTTAAGGCGGTTGGGGGGCAGAAGACTAGGAAAAGGGGTTGATTGGTGGCGCACAAGGGGGATAGGGAGTCGACAGCTGTCGGTGGGGTGAGTGGGGGGGAGGAGTAGACGGGAGGGCGATGAGGGGGATCATAAAGTTATGGTGGTATTTACTGAACCCACTAAGAAGTTGATGAATCCGATAGAACTAACAAAGGCCATCAATGCTGAGATTAGACAGGTGAAAGATGCTAGGTGTATGACTGGAGGTAGAGTGTTGATATTTGCTAGGGATGGGCAGCAAGCTGATAAAGTGTTGAAGTTGGCTGCTTTGGGTGGGGGACAGGTGAAGTGTGTTGTGCCGGATAACATTACACCGTTCAGGGGTGTGATTACCGCGGTGCGGGTGAAGGTTACTATGGATGAATTTCAGAGGGGGGTGATGGGAGGGATGGTGGTGGGCGCCAGGAGAATGAATAGGAAGGATAGGAAAGAGGGAGAGGAAAGCAGCACGGTGTTATTGGAGTTTGAGTAGTCCATGCCAGAGAGGGTGTATCTTGCGTGAGTTTGTCCCCCCTCCGTTAAGGTGTTTCAATTGTCAAAGCATGGGGCACGTAGTAAGCATAAGTAGGGCAAAAATGCGGTGTGCTAGATGTGGGTGTCCACATGCGTATGGGAAGTGTGGTGAATTGAACAAGGTAAAGTGCTGTAATTGCGGGGGTGACCACAGTGCAGCTTTTGGGGGGGTGTAAAGAACAGATGCTGGCGGCAGAGGTACAGAAGTACAGGGTTCAGAATAAGATTAGCTATGCTGAAGCTACTAGAAGAGTGAGTGAGCAAAGAGGTGATAGGGGTGTGGAAATGGATAGATGGGGGGGTTGAGGTGGGAGATGTGGAGGTGAGACGGGAGGGTGTGGTGAGGAAACTGTGTGAGCATGAGTGTAGGGTGGGTGTGGACTCTCTGGTGGTGAACAGAATGGGTTAGTAGTATAATGAATATGGGTGCGCAAGTTATGGGAAAGTCATCTCGAATAGAGGTGGTGGTGCGTGTAGCCAGGGAGTTTTTGGGCATCTTTGATGTAACTGGGGATATGGTGCATGAGAGGATGTGTCGTCCTGGTCTAGGGGGGGAGGAGGGACGGCCTGGTTAGTATGGGGTTGGTGATCCTGCAGTGGAATGCCAGGAGTCTGGTGACAAATGGGCAGGATTTTTAAAAGTATATATATGACCTGGAGGTGGTGCCTGATGTGGTGTGTGTACAGGAATCATGGCTTGTCCCTGAGTTAGATTTTGTGATCCCTGGTTTTGTAGCGGTAAGGTGTGATAGGGTGGGTGGCATGGGTGGGGGATGTGTCACATTTGTTAAGCTCGGGGTGTCGTATAGGCAAGTTGGCGTACAAGGCTTAGAATGTGTGGGGGTTGTTGTTGATATGAGAGGGGGTAACGTCTGTGATTAATTATAACGTGTTTGGTGATTTTAATGTGCATAATGAGTTGTCGGGGAGTGTACGGACAACCACTAATGGCAAGATTCTGGAAGACTTTATGGAGAATAATGGGTTGGTGTGTGTGAATGATGGGAGGGGGACCCGGATTGATGTAGTTACGGGGGGAAAGACATGTTTGGATTTGACGTTAGTATCTGCATCACTTGCAGGACGGTGAGCATTGAATGTGTGTGGGGAGACGACGGTGGGGAGCAATCATTATCCGATAGTGTGGGGGACGTGTGTGCACTGAGTGATGTAGAGGTATTGTTAGAGGAGTACAGCGATGTACTGAGTAGGAGAGAGGAGGGGGCTGGTAGGACGGCACCTGGTAAGGATGGGGTGTGTTATGTGATGGTGAGGAATGCCTCTGTAAGTGTGAAAGCCACTAGTTATATGCCCAGAGCTCCCACTTCGAATTTGTGTAAGTTTCGGAGAAGATGATTGTAAGTATATTTTTGAATATTTGGACAGTAGGGGTTTGGTGAGTGAGGCACAGAGTGGTTTCAGGAGAAGCAGGTCGACTACGGATGCATTTGTTACGGTTAGTACGGAGATAGCCTCTGCGTTGTCAAGAAAGGAAATTATGTGTGTCACTTTGATGTAGAAAAGGCTTATGATACTTTGTGGAGAGAGGGATTGTTGATTAAGTTAGGGGGAATAGGTATTTGGGGGTATGTTGTATAATTGGGTAGTGGGGTTCTTGTTTGGGAGAGTGTTTAGGGTGAAGTTGGGGCGGATGTGTCAAGGGAGTTTGAGGTAGAGAATGGGATGCCTCAGGGCAGTGTGGTGAGCGCGGTGTTGTTCTCTGTGATGATAGATGATGTCTTTAGAGAGGTGGGGCAGGGAATTGGGGTAGGATTGTACACATATGATGGGGCTATTTGGAAGAGGGGGAGGAATGGAAAGTTTGTGATGGAAAAATGCAGTGCGCTGTGTCTGCGGTGGAAGAGTGGTCATTGAAGTGAGGCTTTTGTGGATGTGAGGTTGGAGATGTATGGGCAGGATGTGAGGCCGGAAGGTCGTTTTTAAGTATTTGGGTATGATGTTTAACAAGAGGTTTACATGGAGGAAGCATGTGGCGTATGTAGAGGTCAAGTGTAGGAGGGCATTGAACCGTAGGGGGTAAGATGAGAGCATTTGGGTGGGTGATAGAGCAGAAGGTGGTGGAGTATGGTTTGGAGCGAAAGGATGTTGGACCAGTGGTCGCATTGGGTAGGGTTCCCCCATTGATGTTTCCTGTGCCGAATGTTGATGTGAGGTTGGTGGAGCGTAGGAAAGGGTGGGATGGTAGGATTATCAGTGGTAGGGTGGTAGTGGTAATGTTTCTTTGTGAAGGGTACGGTTGATTTCTGATGGGATTTATGGATGAGTCGAAGGACCCAGTTAGTGGAAAGATAGGGGCTGGGGTGTTTGTTCCGGAGTTTGGAGGGAGGATTGGTAAGAGTTTGACGGATAATGTGTCAGTATATACTGCTGAGCTGATGGCGATGATTTTGGGAGTTGTGAGGGGTGGTGGTTAAGGGGCTGATGCAATTTCTCAAGGATACAAGTGTGGGTAAGTGGAAATGGGGTGGGTGGCCGTGACCGGCCTCACACTCTGATACAGTAGGTGATGATGTATGCTCCATTCGCCAGTAATCCACAGAAGAAGAGTGTTGTTGGAGTTTAGAAGTTTATGCGTACGCTCTTTACTTGTATGTTGATATAGGAGAATTTCCTTACTACAGAGTGATGATCAATAAAAATGTGTAGAAAGTAGACATCCTATAGAAATGGGTTTAAGAAGCTGGTAGCTGGTGCAGGTCCGGTAGGAAATAGGCTAATCCACCGAAGGAGACTGGGCGACGCAAATGGACGGATGTGGACAATAACAGGGCTGGAGGCAAGAACAACAAAAAAAAGAGCATAAGTACTGGAGCCAGTAGCAAGAGAAAACCTTGAGCAAGAATAGAGTTCTACAACAATTCTGTTTAACCAAACGTTACCACTGAGGGTTCAACGACGAACTGGCGAAGAGTGGGATGAGAGACCAGGGTTTATACTGTAGAGGGTGAAGTAGGCAATCGGTGGTGATCAATCAGGCAGGAGAGTGGAATCAGGTAGGGAACCCCGCCCAGTCTCACAAACAAAACAGAACAAGGGCAATGGGGAAAACACAGGATAACAGAAAAAACTACAACTCCCAACAGAAACCTGCTTATTGCATTGAGAACTCTGTATAAGCAATGCAGAACCTCTGTTCAATGCATAGGATCAGCTTACTAAATGATATTAAATGTCTAGAAGTGCTTGTTATGTTTCTATAAGATGTTACCCTATGTGTTTGGAGTCTTTTGAAAGCCATAGACACTGTGGAAATTATATAGTGTGACCAGTTATTTTGAGATGGTTGAAAATGATTTTATGTAATTATGAAGCAATTGTTCACTGGGAAATGTTAGATGTTCCTTGGGCAAAATGCGGCTGATCGTGTTAATTTGAATAAGAGTATGTAGGAATGCGGCCGACAGAGTAAAATTTTAATAAAGAATACAAGGTGTCCTTTGAAGCAGGTTTCCTGCTGGTAGCCAAATGGAAATCAAGGTTTCTGTCTCAGCTAAGAGGTAATAATGCGGTCAGCCATTTGGGCCTTAAAAAATAATTGACATTCTATTTACAAGACCACAGACTAGCCTTAAACCGGTCGAATGTATGTTGAATCCAAAGGCAGCTATTGGTTAAAATTCAAATTAATGCCATCTATTAGGCCAGTAGTTTATCAGTATTCATTTCCTGTTATGAAGTAAATCTCTGTATGAGAACTGAAATGAGAATTCTTGATAGCGAGTTCTTTCTGCAGAAATGACCGGCGTAACTGTTAATTTTTTAACATTAAAGTCTATGCTCTATTTTCAACACATTCTCTGGAATCTGAGTAAATTTATTAGTTGATGAGCACATAGGTTAATTCATGACATTAGCTATCAGTGTTTATGTCACTGTGAGAGCAAAGTAAACTATATAAGTACACTGGTTGTGCATTCGTTTCAACTGCTTGCCTGCTCTGGTCTCCCTCTCTCTACACCAAACTGTGACAGTACATAACATTGTGTATATTAACTACATAACATTGTGTATATTAAATGTACATAACATTATGCATATTAAATGTAAATAACATTATGTGTATTAACTCTACATAACAAATAACTGTTGACCTGTGTACAATATAAAATATGCCCTAGATTGGCACTGTCCTCTGAACCCTCTTAAAAAAATGTCATAGTTGTTCTCTATATAAGACTTAGTAACATAATTTGTATATGAAAATTGATAAAATGTTAATTTAGTTTTGATAGAAGTAATTGTTTTTTGTCACAACTTGTAGATTTACCTCCATTGTTGCCTTATTCAGTCATTTTGGATTTTCAAGTCATCATTTGTAACAATATCAACCATTTCAAAATCCTATAAGAGAATTCGACCAGAAAATATTACTGGATTGGTCCTATGCAAATCCTATGAGAAAAGCCCTAACAGACGGAATAGGATCCTATTAACAAAGAAACTCCTCAAGGACAGTTTTAATAGGCGTGTATGTCATAGTTTCAATTAAAAAAAATATAGTGCCTCAGACAACTTCCATTACATACTCAAGTGCAGACAGCAGCATCATTGGTCCAGCAAGTAGACTTTTTAATTGGGCCAATACCCTGTTTTTTCTTTCCTTGGATAACTTTTGATAGGTACTGACTATTGCAGACCGGGAACACTCCACAAGAGCTGCAGTTTTGTAGATGCTCTGACCCAATCATCTGGCCATCACAATTTGGCCCTTGTCAAAATCGCTGAAATCCTTACACCTGCCCAATTATCACATTGTGTGGAACAGAGGAGGCAAATGCAGGTGGATGGCTTTCTAATGTTTATTTAGTTAAGAACGCTCTGATAGAATTAAGCCTCCAGGCTAACAATACAAGGCCGTCAGACAAGCCCAAGATAGTAGAAAACATAAATACACACAGGCATTAACAACCTGGATAAGCAGTCCAATTCTGTAGACACTACAAACAAATGTTCTTGAATAATACCACATGAAATTCAAAGGCCTAGTATACGAAATACGTTAGACGAAAGACATACATAACATACACACAGAACAATATCCCACAACACCTCCTCAGCAGGAAGATATATACATATGATTGGTGTGGCACAGGTGAATTCAGTCGCTGATGAGAGGGTGTGGAAAGTGGAACAGTGGCATCAGTAGACCGGTGATCCCTGAATGCCAGATCCTGCTCCCGCCAGTAGGGGGAGCTTTAGGATCAGCACTGCTTACACAAAAGCAGGGAGTCGTTCTTACTTTGTTTAATCAATGATAGTGTCAAAAACAACAAAAGCCTAGACCGCATACGGTCATATACAATAGGGCGACTGTGTAGCCCAAAATAAAGTCTTTATGATAGCACTAGACATGAATGAGGCAGTTGAGTATGAATATACAACATGTGGTTTGACATCGTTAGCCTAATTACAAATAGTAGGACAAAACTCATAAGTCCAAACGCGCTTTATCTCACTGAGGGTGCCCAAACAAATAGTACTGACGATAGAACAAATGATACCACCGGTAACAGGGGTAGCAACCTGTAATGCCAAGCAATCAGCCTCTGGATAAACCAGACATATCCTCCCTGATTACCAAGCACTGACAGCTGTGAGGCCAATCACCCAATCAACCACACTCATGCGTAAAGGACATACCCAAATGGAACCAGCTACAACTACAGTCTCCAGAAGGTGTTGCTTAGGCTCAACAGAAATCTAACATTGCTAATCCATCATCCAATCCATAGTAAATTTGCATATATACAGTAGTCCAGCAATATAAACACAATTCAAGTCCATTCCACAACATTTCCATAAAACCCTGTATTGTTGAGTCATCACATGAAATCAAAATGTCCCCATACATTACTCAACACACAATACATATATGCACTACAATAAAGCCCATTCCCATATATAGTGGGGAGATCAAGTATTTGATACACTGCCAATTTTGCAGGTTTTCCTACTTACAAAGCATGTAGAGGTCTGCAGCCGGTTGCACCAGCTGTGCGTAAGTTCAAACATAGCCGATTCTAATTCTAATTCTAATTTGAACATAATTCTAACTCCATTTAATTGGAGTTTACGCACTACAAACATGTTATGGGTTGCACCAGCTAACATAGTTACAACGTAGGCATAAGTTAAAACTTATATCTTACACCTAGCCCTTACTAGGTGTAAAGTCCAACTTAAAACAACGGTTCATGGCGCGTCGTTTTTGAACGGCTATTTCATCACCAAATTAACTTCTGAGAACATTTGATGCAACTAATCAACTGTGTAGATTTCAAATATTGTAATTTTTACGAAAATGTGTGACAAATCGAAAATGTGCTCAAACAATTTCGGAAGTGAGAATCTCCATAAGCATAAGCGCCTGCATCTTTAAATTAACTAGCGAGCCAACCCTGTTTTATCCATTTCTATCTACTTGATCACATCATTTGTTTGCCACTAATATTGAAGTTAAGTGCTGATTTAAGTCAACTTTATAAGATAATGTACATACATTGTCAGAGACAAACACTAAAATAGAATATTGCTGTTCTGAAAAAGCCAGGCTGTTATCGTCAATAATTGTTGTTATGTTTGGGTTATGCAGACGGCGTCTGTGCGGGGGTATTATTGTGCAATACCAGCAAGAAAGAACACATCGTCTCAAACTGTCAGCAGCGTTCTGTGTGCTTGTCAATTTCAATACAATGAGAAAGTGTGCGCTCCGAAGATGTTATACAGTTAGCTACTAACATAACGAATAGCAAGCATTATCAACAGTTTGTTTCTTGTTACTGAAATAAAGTCGTATTTTGCATGTAGGCAAACAGTAAACAACAAACTTCTCAGATTATCACACTAATTAATTTAATTCTGTAATTTGACAACACCGTAAATGCTGCATCAAGGCTAATGTCCTTTGATTGGCCACAGAAAGTGAAACGTCATTTTCTGTGACAATATTTTGATTAGTGTAGACTTTACGCCAGTGTAGCTACGTTAACCTTAAGTCTTTGTGGTGCAAGCAAACATCACCACAGCTTGTATGAAACTAACTAAGTTCAACGTATCGTTTAGTGTGGACTTTGCAACCTAATTTAAGAGAGAACTTAAGCACAGCTGTTGCAACCGGCTCCTGTCATTTTTATCATAGGTACACTTCAACTGTGAGAGACGGAATCCAAAACAAAAATCCAGAAAATCACATTGTATGATTTTTAAATAATGAATTTACATTCTGACCCAGCCTTCATCTGAGTGAGAAGGGGGGCAAAGTTGGCAGAGACCAGGGCAGATAACAAGTGGGTCAAATTCACTACAAGGTACTTGAAGTCAGAGCAGTTAAGCTGAAAGAGCAAGTCTATCTGCTGGAGCTGCAATGCTGCTGGATTGAGAAGCACTCACTCTTTTGGAGATTAAGCTTGTAACCAGAAAAATAACAACATTTCTCCAGAAGGGAGAAAGCCTATGCTGCACCCTAGAAAGAGACAGAGGCCTGCAAAGCTATCAAAAGGGGCTCAATCGCAATGGTGAAGAGTAAGGGGGACAAAGGGCAACTCTGCCTGGTCCCACGTTCCAGGGCAAAGTATTCAGAGCGAGTGTTATTGGTCCATTCGCTGAATTTGTCCTCAAATCCAAACTTTCAAAACACAGCAAATAGGTACTCCAATTCAATTCTATTAAAGGCCTTCTCTGCATCCAGAGAGACCACAAGCTCGGGGAGTTTGAGAACTATTTGGAATAAATAATGTTGAACGAGGTATGTAAATTGAAAAATGAATGTCTACCCTTGATAAAGCTGGTCTGTTCCTCTGAAATGACACCTGGTAGGACTATTCAAGATGCCTCGCTATCAGTGTCTCAAACACTTTCACATCAACATAAAGGAGGCTAAGGGGCCTGAAGAAAGAACAATAGGTTTAGTCCTTCCCCTTCTTGAGAAGAAGTGCTATTGAGGCTTGTGTAAAGGTTGGAGGCAACACACCAAGTTCCAGTCACTTGTTAAACATTGATAATAGTGTGGGGTTAGCTGGATGTAAAATTACTTGAAGAACCTGTTGGAAATCCTTCTGGATCCAGAGCTTTGTTGCTTTGCATAGATTTGATAGCCTCAACCACTTCTTCACAACTCAAGGGGAGTCAAGAGCCTATGTAGCGTCAGCTGGAACTGTGGGGGTCTCCAAAGAATCCAAAAATGGAGTCATGTCAATGGTGTCTATAGAGAACTCAGATGTGTAAAGTGAGAAATAGAAAGATGTGAAGGTGTCATTAATCCCCTTAGGATCAGATATTAAGATTTTTGAAGCATCTTTAATTTGTGGATTCAGACAGGTGGCAGCACAGCGATTTAATTGGTGTGCCAACAGATGGCTCTCCCTGTCACCAGGCTCATAGTATATAGCCTGTGAATACAACAGTAGCCTTTCTACATCCTTGATAGATAAAAGGTTAAATTCAGACTGCTAGTCCAGGCGTTGTTTGTATAGCTCTGGGGATGGTGACTGAGCATACTGGCAGTCCAGATCCAGGATAGTTTTCACAAGGTCATCCAATTATCCTTTCGGGTTTTATTTAAATGAGAAGAGAAGGAGATAATCTCACCTCTAAAATAGACCTTAAGTGTCTCCCATAGTAGTGACGTGGAGATTGAGCCCATTCTGATTATAATACAAGACGTTATCCATGGAGATATTGATAAAGCAACAGAAGTCTGCATCAGATAAAATAAGGGAATTGAATCTCCAGCATGGAGGGGTACGGGAATGATTTGAAAGAACTATGTCAAGAGTAAGGGGGCCATGATCTGATATAATAATTGGTAAATATTCTGAAGACTAATCGAGTAATCAACAAAAAGTAGTCAATACAGGAGAAAGAGTGAGGTACTGAAAAGTAAAAATACTCATAAACCTGTGGATTCTGAAACCTCTATGGATCTGTACACCCATTCAGTTATAAAGTCTGAAAAGGCCTTTGACATGTTAGAGGGGGACACAGTCCTGTGGTTAGAGCAGTACAGAGTCGGATCAATAACGCAGTTCGGGTCTACTGCAAAAACAAGTTGGTGAGTGTTTAGTGAGGGGATTTTCAACATCATCAAAATTAGGAGCATAAAAACTTACCAATAGTACAAGTGTGTGCCAGATTAAGCCTGTTACAATCAGATACCTTCTATTACTGTCTGATAAAACATTAGTAGCTGAAAAATGTATTATTTTACTAATCAGAATTGTAACCCCTCTGGCTTTGGAATTGAAGTGGGAATGGAAAACCTGACTGAACCTAGAATGTTGTAGCCTCAGATGGTTTTTAATGCATAAATGAGTCTCCTGTAAGAACCCTGGACTTCTTGATTGCACAATTTAAATCTTCGACATTCCAACTGGAATTGATCAGTCATATCGCCTGGTCCACTGTCCCCAAAATTATAACTGTTAGCATTCAAGAATTATCATTTTCCAGAGAGGGGACAAAGATTTTAGCTTTGTTAGCCATCTAAGATGAATATAGGCAAAACATATGAAATTGACAGAGAAAGGATAAGGAAAAGAAAAAAGATATACAGAAACATACACAGACACTCCACTCTTCCACCCTAGCTCCAAGTCTCCATTCAACATTAAATGGAAACAGCAGGCAAATCTTAGTATAGCTTCTTTACATTTCAGATAGTCTGGACTTTGAGAAGTGAATTCTATGAACCACCTTAAATTGTATATGTATGTCCAAGACGGGCACAAGATGTGTTGAGCTTACTCTGTCTATTGCCTCACCCCTCCACTCCTCTGTGAATTCAACACCCATTTCCTGCTTCCAGGCAGATTTAGTTTTGTTGGTGTACTGTTTGTTGAAACCCATAATATATGAATAGACCTGAGAGATTACTACTTTCTGTGTGGGAAGAGAGTCAATAGAGCATCCCAGGCTCAGAAGTAAATCGGGAAAGCCAGAAAAATGTGAGGAAACCAAACGTCTTATCATTTTTAAAAAAATCAGATGGTATTAAAGTGTGTTTAGAGGCCAGATCAGGGAAGCTAAAGAAAATAATTTTTTTATACAGGTCTTGCAAACTCTTTATACATTTTCCTGCCCAGAGAGAAGGCATTGTCAGTAAGGGAGGGGGTAATTGTGTTTTTTGTCAATAGGGCCCATAATGGATTCAGAGGAGAATTTAAAATGGGCTACCCGGTCATATACAACTGCTAACCTTTCTCACATTAATCACAGAAGTCTCACATCTACCTCAACATGGCCGAAGCTCCATTGCTAATAGCTGTGAATAATATCAACCTACATTCTATTAACACAATGGGCCCTATTTTAACGATCTGAAACGCAAGTATCAAACGCGAAACACAAGTTACATTGTCGGAGGGTCCCGGGCGTTGTTGCTATTTTACCGGCGGGATAAATGATTCTTGCGCCCGACGCATATCTAAAATGGGTAGGTCTAAAGTGGCTTCATTAGTCATAGGTGTGGTTTGGGCGTAACGTGCAATAAACCAATCAGATCGTCATCTCACATTCCCTTTAAGAGCAGGCACGCTTGTTCCATGGCGGATTGCTATTATAACGGCAATTTTCTATTGATTTTTCTTTTTACAAAATGTAAAAATAAAGAAATGTCACAAGACAGCCTACTTTCCGATGTTTTGGACTCACTCTCACTGAATCATGAGATTATGAATGCATGGTAATATTTTTCAATGTAGTCTAACTTTAGACCGAGATTACTCTTCTGTCAAATATGCTTTGTATAAAAAGCATGCATTTCAACATAACGTCTCCTGAAGTCCTCTAATATTTCCTAATTAATGTCATCAACACATGATTCATGGAAATGTTGCGTAAAATACAACAAGCCACAAAGAATGCTGCGACTTGAGTAGTGTACCTGTTCTATCCAAACACCTGACGCGCATGTTCAGTGTGCCAAATGTTCGTTCAATTAGGGTACACTGCGTGTTTGTGTGTTTTTTTGATTAAACAGCATTTTATACATTTGCTGGCATCATAATTGTCATCATTAACCATGTCTTTAACGGATAGCTGTTGTCCCCTTCAAAGTCACTCATCCAAGGGGGGATTCCTCATGGCAAAGTTGCCATAAATGAGTCGTGGCTTGAGCCTGAGTAATTCTAAAGACAAGGATGATTTTACTATTAGCATCGCAAATTACGTGTGTATACTTGTTGATTGAATGGGTTCCCTTGAGGTTGATGTATATCAGTCCAAATAATTCATTATGAATAATTTTAGTAAATGTGTACACTATGTATACCTATTTTTCACATTTTCGGACACCACAATGACTTCCTCGTGTGGTAATATTTTTCCTTATAATTATGTATTGCAATAACAAAGAACTGCTGCATTTGTGTAGATGAGAGGAGCAAAGTGTATGCCGGTTGTGCACACGCTATATTATGGTTAAGCATGTGCACTTAAAATAGCATATGAATAACACGCCACTGTCTTTAAACCAGGTTTTTCCTGGTCTATGGCGGAATTGTTTTCGGGGACTGCAAGATAGCACCAGGGAACGTTTCCGCCGGCACACGCCTCTTCTTTTCGCTGAACTGCCCAACGAACGCAAGTTCATTCCCTAATTTACCGACACGCGTCTGTGGAGGGAAAAGTCCCATATGCGTCGGGTGTATGATAGGAATGATACATGCATTTGTGTTAAAAGTCAATTGCGCTGGGTGTAAGATAGGGCCCAATAAGAGGGATAGGAACACATTTTGAGCACTTGTGACAGATGTGACAGAGTCTGGAGACGCCATGGAGAATGTTCTGCTGCCTGCAAAATCCTCCAGCATGACCGGTTTGGCGGTGGGTAGTAATTGTGTGGGGTGTCATTTCTTTAGGGGGCCGCACAGGCCTCCATGTGCTCGCCAGAGGTAGCCTGAATGTCAGCAGTTCCTGCAAGAGGAAGGCATTGATACTATGGACTGGCTCGCCCGTTCCCCAGACCTGAATCCAATTGAGCACATCTGGGACATCATGTCTTGCTCCATCCACCAACGCCACATTGCACCACAGACTGTCCAGGAGTTGGCGGATGCTTTAGTCCAGGTTTGGGAGGACATCCCTCAGGAGACCATCCGCCACCTCATCAGGAGCATGCACAGGTGTTGTAAGGAGGTCATATCGACACCTGGAGGCCACACACACTACTGAGCCTCATTTTGACTTGTTTTAAGTACATTACATCAAAGTTGTATCAGCCAAAGTTGGATCTATCCTTGCTTACATCTCCTACATCCTCCAGAGGCTTGCAGTTGTGCATAACCCTACTATTCGGCTACCACTAACCAATGCTCACAAGCAGAAACAGTTGCAGTGGGCCCAGAAATAAATGAAGGCAAATTTTTAAACAGTCTTGTTTACTCATGAGTGCTGTGCAACCCTGGATGGTCCAGATGGATAGTTGGTGGATGGCCACCATGTTCCAATAAAGATGCAACGTCAGCAAGGAGGTAGCGGAGTCATGTTTTGGGCCAGAATCATGGGGAGAGAGCTGGTAGGCCCCTTTAGGGTCTTGGAAGGTGTGAAAATGACCTTGGCAAAGTATATAGAGTTTCTGACTTACCACTTTCTTCCTTGTTACAAAAAGAAGAACTGTGCCTTCCGTAGCAAAATCCTGTTCATGCATGACAATGCACCATCTAATGCTGAAAAGAATACCTTGATGTCATTGGCTGTTATGGGTATAAAAGGAGAGCAACTCATGGTTTGGCCCCAATCCTCCTCTGACCTCAACCTTATTCAGAACCTTTGGAGGATCCTCAAGCAAAAGATCTATAAGGGTGGGAGGCAGTTTGCATCAAATCAGCAGCTCTGGGAGGCTTTTCTGACATCCTGCAAAGAAATTCCAGCAGAAACTCTTCATAAACTCACAGGTACAATGGATGCAAGAATTGCAAGTTGCTATCAAAGAAGGGGTTCTATGTTAACATGTAACTTGCCTTGTTAGGATGTTTTTGATTAAAATAGCTTTCGATTTCAGTAAATATAACCTCCTAATGCTGCAAATTCAACAAATGACCATTTTCAGTTATAAAAAAATATACTGTTCAATGAAATTCGACTTGGACTATTTAGGAAAATCATTGTAAAATATAATTTGCATAATAAATTGGAATGTGGTTTAAGTATTGTTTTAAACTTACTACGTGTGGCTATCACAAACAAACGCATTGTCCAAAATCATACCCTTTAACGAGACCATACTGCATGATGTAAATTTAGTTATGGTCCATGTGTCATACAACCTCTCCAACATTCTGTCAGCATTCAAGGCACATTGGAGCAGTGATGACAGAGAATACACTTGGTTATAGAGGACCTGATTTCAGATTACGAGGACAGACTAGCTGTCCGAGCCACATGTAGCCGCAAGAGGCTGAGCTGGGGCCTGGATTGAAGCCGGCTGAGCTGGGGCCTGGAGGTCTGCAGCCAGGGCATCATGGAGAAGAGGCAGCATCAGCTGGATGTCAGCATAGGGGCCTGTGGCAGGTGGAACGTCTGTATACACCCACCAAGGTTGGCGCCTGGTGGGGCTGACGTCACCTGCCCCTGGCTGCCAGTCCAAAGTTACCTTGGCCTGCCCGCAAGAGATATAGCCACCCCCCAAAAATTTATTGGGGAGACCCCCGTCCTCTTCCTCCAAGTCCTCTTGGTAATCTTGAGACAAGATTACATCGATCTACAGGCTGCTCTCTCTCCACGGTGGGAAAAAGGAAAGGGCGAGCAGCCTGTATGCCTACGACACATACTCCTCCCAGAGCCAGGGAAAAGCTCTCCGCTGTTGTGTGGGGGTATGTCCAGGGCTCCGGCGTGGTAGTGGAAACCGGCTGACAATATTCCCCGTAAGGCCGCATAGGAGGAGCATAGCCGAAATATCGTTAAAGCCTCTCGTACACCTCTTCGGGTGTATCGGTTGCAGGCTGCACTCTATTCTGGGATGCAGGCGGGAGAGAGCGCGTAGCCTGTTTACTTGTCGGTCTTGTAGTCCCCTTGAGGTCAGTCATTTCTGTCATGGCTTGTAGTGGTGTAGAGAAGAGAGACCGGAGGCAGTAGATGTAATCCGTGGGTTTTTATTGTATACCGTCGTATATATCCAGTAGGCAGCCTAAATACTGTATAGTTGCAGGTGAACAGATAGCCGATTGCACAACGATAACACCTATGTTGCTTACGTGCTCTTTATCAGTGGCACGGACACTGCTAGCAAAACAAATAAGTTAAAGACAGCTCCTGGTATAAAACCAAACAACACTCACAGAATTCACTTTGACAGTTGTTCACGGAATATAGATAATAAATGACCGACGCCTCCCCAATTTGGCTTATAAAGAAACTAACTAACTAGCTAGCCTAACGCGGCTGCATCCACTCACTAATCTGATACCAGCTTAACCTAACCTACCCTACCAACTTTCATAGCAACAGCCAAACTGGGGGAGAGGTGTCATAGGACTTAAATGAACACACATGTAATGAAAGGGAAACAGAAACACCATGCATCGCATTGAATATAAACATAAAACAACTAAACACATACATGGAGCCCATTTCTCAGTTCATGTACGCCAGCCCTCACTGGGCTGGGCATTACACTATTTCAAAAAAATATTTAACACTGGAACTGGAAAACATTTTAAATATCCACAATAAATGAACAAAACACCTAAAAACAATAAATAAAATGGACGCTTCTTATTCAAATGCATTTGAATAAAAACCAAACACAATCAAAAACAATAAATAAAATGGAAATTAGAAACCACACACAACCAAAACAATAAAGTATCTTTGGTAGACAGAGAGAGAGACGAGAAAAGCAAACAAGCATGTTAATGGAAATTATTGCATATTACGACAGGCCTGGTCCTGGTTGCCAGGCAGGGGTGGAGAATTCCAGGGTGAAGGTACTGCAGACAGAGGAATGGGAACCTGATAAGCAAAACACGCAACAAAAACTACAAAGCCACAGAGACTGACTGACAAACAATTTAGGTTGACACACAAGCACAACATACTAGTATGGCTAATGATCCGGCAGAGACTGGATGTCAATTCACAGCTTAAATAGTGTAGTGATTTTGATCAGGACCAGGGGCCTCATGTATAATTGTTGCGTACGCACGAAAAGATTGCGTACGCTGGTTTGCACGCACATGGTGTGATGTATAAAACTTAACTTGGCGTGAGAATGTGCGGGCCATCACGGAAACTTTTGAGCAGACGTGAGACCTTGTCTGCTCTGTAACGTGACAAATTCTTAAAAGTGCCATAACTCACCATACATTACAAAATTAAGTGTCCACTACAGTTACTGTAATACGTCTATGACGTTGACTATTCTAAAAACATAATTACATCCGGTAATAAAAGTTTGATCATTGATGTGAATGACTCACATCAAAATGCCAAAACCCAAATGTAAAATGCTATTACCTTAATCTGCCACCACTCAATAACTTCTGTTAAAATTGAGGGTGTCAAACGAACGACTAAATCATTCAGGAAATGCATGTCACCCTCTGTATATGGTTAACATTGCACACTGCACAGATTATTTACCACAGATTAAATATATACTCGCTGTGCAGCTACAAGATTGGCATGGGAAAATGCAATAGTCTCTGTGAGCCTGACTTTGGCTCATCCATAACGCACAGGAGGCATTATGCCTGGATCCACCTCCAGGAACAGTTGTGCAAAATCACTCACTGTTGATGCTCAATTGATTCTGTAGATTATGTGTAAATAAATGAACAAGGTGTGGGAAATTAGGTGTAGATTATAAAAGTACGCGTAAATCATGCTGCTATACTTGATGCGCAATGGCTGCTCTGGCACTGCTAGAAGACATTGCAAATAGGAGAATCCGGAGAGAGCGTGTATTCAGAGACCAAACTGATTTGCTGGCCCGCGATGATGACTGGCTTATGTCGATTCAGGTTGCCAATGGTTATCCTGTTGGAACTCTGTGCTGAGCTTGGGCCGGCTATAGAATGTGAGACAGCAAGGAACCACGAGTTTCCTGTCCCTTTGCAAGTTCTCAACCACACTGGGCTTCCTCGCAACCAGCGCTTTTCAGAGAGAGCTGGCTGACCGGTCAGGCATTTCCCAACCATCTCTGAGCCGCGCCATGGCAGCTGTATGGAACGGTCTGAATCGGTGTCACCCAGGTACATAAGATTTCCCTTCCCTGTTGGTGAGCAGGCCAACATTAAACTGCAATTCGCAGCGATTAGCCAATTTCCAAATGTAACCGGAGCCATCGACTGCACTCACATTGCTATATGGGCACCATAATTAATTTGTGATTTTTTATGTGAAGAGAAAACACTTCCACTTTATTAATGTGCAAGTGATCTGTGATGCGCAAATGTGTTTGACAAATGTTGTCGCAAGCAGGGGCTGTGCAGGATGGCTGGCTTATTGGTAATAAATGACATTTATGATCATTAGGCTATACGGTAAAATAAGGCAATGATCTTGTATTGGCATCTGAGTATGTGGTTAATGTATACCCGTAGGTGACCGTGGTTACCCGTTGCAAACTTGGCTCCTCACCCCGCTCACAAACCCCCAAAATGGCATACGGCAGCTGAAAAGCCGTTGTCGCTGCCTGATTATGATGCGTGACCATGGTCCGGTTCTCCGAACATTTACGGCCCTAGTGACAGTTTTCCACTCCGCCGACTTTTTTTTCTCCTAATACCTGATGACAGGCCACTTTTCCTCGCCTTCACCTCTGTTGTTGGAACCTCGATCTCACAGTCTGTGAAAATATTCTTTGTTGCGTGTTTAGCCATTGTAATTCAGGCAAAGAAATTACCTAAGGGGCGCATATATAGGCTATCTGCATATTCATTTATGGGAGGAGGCAAGGCGGGGTCAATGGCTAATTCACATGCGTTCAATCTTACTTTGATTGTGATTTATAAAGGAAAGGTGCGCAGGACCTGGCATACGACCGGTTTTATAAATGTGAATTTTTCTGTGTGTAGGTACTTTTCAAGTTTTAACCGTACGCCATCTTCTGGTATGTAAGCTGCACAATCTTTTATAGGCCCCAGGTGTGTAGATTGCTGATGTGGAAAAGGTGAGAGCAGGTTCAGTTGATCTTGGAATACCCGCCTTGCAATCGTTGCCCTGCAACTGGAAGAGGGTACATTCAGGAATGAACACAAAACACATAAAAACCAAACCAGACAGACAGGGAAAACATGCTCAAGGGGATAAGTTTGTGACAAATATAGCCACCCTTATTTTCAGTCATAAGCCTTCCATTTATGGAGTCTGTCAGTTTTTTGATCTTTTGACAATCAACTTTTTCTGCAGCAGCAACCACAGCCTTCCAGACACTGTTCAGAGAGGTGTACTGTTTTCCTTCATTGTAAATCAACCATTTAAGGAGGGACCACAAGTTCTCAATAGGGTTTAGGTCAGGTGAGAAAGGGGGCCATGTCATTATTCTTTAATCTTTAAGGCCTTAACTGGCTAGCCACTCAGTGGAGTACTTCGTTGCATGCGATGTGGCATTGTCCTGCATAAAAATCACGCTCTTCTTGAAAGATGTTGATTTTCCCTGTACCACTGCTTGAAGAAAGTGTCTTCTAAAAACTGGCAGTAGGTTTGGGAGTTGAGTTTATGTCCATCTTCAAATCAAAAAGGTCCAACTACATCATTTTTAATAACACCAGCCCATACCATTACCCCAACTCCAACTTGCTGGCATCTGAGTTGTGGAGCTCTGTGCCAGTTACTGATCAAGCCAGGTATTTCTTGGCCCAGTGGTGGTCGGGTTTCAGCCTTTCTTACCTTAGCCATGTCTATGAGCACTGAACACCTTGTACTTCTGGGCACTCCAGGTAGGTTGCAGTTCTGACAGCACTAGAGGATAATGGATTCCTGGTAGCTTCACGTTTGAGTCTTCTCAAGTCTTTGGCAGTTAATTTGCATATTTTTTCTCAACAAGTTTCTTGCGACCCTGTTGCTTATTTGCAACTAAACATTTGTTGGTTCTGTGATCATGCCCAAAAATCTTAACAATTTCAAGATTGCTGCATCCCTCAGAAAAACTTTTTACAAATTTGAGTTAAATCTCTTTTTTGGCTCATTTTGCCTGAGGAACAGAAGCTGCCTAAAAATTATGCACACCTTGATATAGGGTGTTGATCTCCTTAGGCCACACTCTCCCTCATTACACAAATACACATCACCTGATATGTTTTAATCCAATAAGCATTCCAATTTTTGTTGGAACATATGCATATAAGAATGATGATATGGTAAAAAATACTGACTATAATAATGTAAAGCATTACAAAAACACAAAGATGGAGATAATACATCAGGAAAAAGCAGAATGTGTTACAAATGTAATAAACTGCATAATGAATTTCATTATAATGCTAATAGTGTTGCTAAAAGCTTTTGTGGAAAAGTGCCCTTCAATTTTTATACAAAATAAATGATTAAATTCAAGAGATTTGTGTAACAAAGTAAAGTGTTATTCTATTTAAATGATTGTTTAGTACAAGAAAAATCTGTTTTGTCTGAGTATGTTTAAATGTATTGAAACGTTCATTATTAATATAAGCCCACTTTAAAAACATGTTTGTTTTAATTCATAATCGTTTGGTTACCAGTAGATGGCAGTGTCTACCATGAACAGAGGCCATCTTATGTTTCCTTATACACTAATTCAACAACAGAAAAAATATATAAATATCCAATCAAAATAAAAAGTGATATGTTTTTTTGTAGGCTAATGCAATTTCAAAATAATAATAATAATAATAATAATTACAAATAATAGCCATTCACCAAGGTTGCATTACATTGATAAGAAATTATCATCAAAACGTAATAAATTAAAGATAAGCTAAAAGACATCATCATTATGACACTGAAATAATGGCTGCTGAAAAAAGAGTCTTTGCCATTTAATGTGAATAATAATAATAAATCAGTAATTTCCAACAGTCATAGACATTTGCAACATTGGTAATATCTTGGATATGTACTGTATTTGAAGCAAAATAATGCCACCTTAGTTGATGAAGATATATATTTCTCAAAGTCACGAACAGTTCTAGGTGATTCTAAACGTTTGGCCCACAGTGAAATTGTTCACATACAAACAGCAAAGCCACTTCTTCAGCAGCAATTATTTCAGTTCACAGTACCAAGCTGTTCCCTGAATGGCCCTCTTCAAGATTATCAGCAGCGTCCATTACTGTCATTTACAATCATCTGACCTCTTCTTTCCATTAAATTACTAGACTATCTCTGGTTATCTCACTCAATTTTCAAAGTCCAGTTGCTCATTTCCATGCAGCTGATATCCAGTAACATTAATAAACTGTATAATTGCCTGAATGTTTTCACATTTCATATTTTCTGTCAGTGCTTCAATTGTATTTATTTTGTGCAGGGCCATTTCATTTAAAATATGTGATTATTGAACTATCAATCAGATGGAGAAGCACTAGAACTTTATTATGTGTGTGTTTCACGTTTCCTTGTTTGCCCAAAGCAATTGAAACAGATGGAAATGGAACAAACCTGATAAATCTACAGGTATGAATACTGGCCGCAAAGTTAGGGTGGATCACATAGCAGCAAAAGCATCCCCTTCCATCCATAAGAACCTGAATATAGCCAAGTTTTTGGAATCTGAATCTGGTAAAAACAACATAGAATCACCTGTCAGGATTCCAGGAAGAATGTTCTATGAACAGACTATGGCCCTCTTTACGGCCGGCCCTAGGCATAAGTGAATTAAGTGGCTGCTTGGGGCCTCCTGGCCACCAGGGGGCCCCCAATCGAGTGCACAGGTGACTCCGCGTGGCAGGAGGGGGCCCCCAAATCAAATTCTGCTTAGGGCCCCCAAAAGGCTCAGGCCGGCACTGGCCCTCTTATTGCAGATGTCACCAACCCTGGTCTTGGAGAGCTACCATCTAGACCAGGGGTATTCAACTCTGGACGTAAAAAGCCAGATCCACTCCACTTTTTCATTGCAACTTTCTAATTTGAGACTTTTTTCGAGCTGGGACACCAGGTGAGTCCAATTATTGTTGAGGTAGAACAGAACACCAGCAGGCTCTGGACCCCATAGGGTTAGAATTTAATACTTTTCTCATGATTGGATGTACCTGTCTATGAAGTTCAAGGCTTAATGAGCTCACCAAACCAATGTTGTGTTCCAATTAATCAGTGCTAGGTAGTTACAGGTATTCAAATTGAATACCTCTGATCTAGAATGTTCTCATTTTAACTTCAATATAGCACACCTGATTCTGCTAATTTGCTGGATGATGAGCTGAATGAAGCAACATTATTTGCAGTTGAAGTAAAAACCTACAGGATGGTAGCTCTCCAGGACCATGTCTTACTGTATACAGTGTAATATAATAAACTGAACCCTACCTTCCACACTGATGTGGATCATCTTATGTTTCAGTGAAGGAAGATGCCGCTGAACGTTTTAGTGGTAGAAGATGATCAATAGGACCAGATAAGCTTAATCGTAACAAATACCTAATAGTTGGTCGGGAACAGCTGGGTTGTGTGACTGTGGGTCTACACTTGTGCTTTTTATACATAAATATACTTATACTTATATATATATATATACTGTGTGTGTGTTTCACACATACACTCCTTTATAGCATCTCCAGCATTTCATCTTTACCTACATCTTTCAGCAGAAAGTTTTGTATTTTATGTATGAACCACCAATTACTACAGATCACCTGAAGATAAAGGAGAAAGGAGGAACGAGGAAGTGAATTTGACTGTACAAAAAAAGACTAAATTATTGTCATAGTTTGAATTTCAAATGTAAGGGGATTTATTGTCAAGTAGGTTTTACCCAACAAGGAATTCTTTCTGGTCTATTGGTGCATGTCTTTCTTTGAACATAAATTCCAGAAATTTAAACAATTTTTTAGTTTTAAGTTGCAGGATATGTGCAAAATATCTACAGGATATCTACAGCATACGAACCGAAATGTACAGTTATGGGTTGTGTGTAATCATTACTTATTACTGTGTAAATCATTACTGTGTCACTTTAACGACTAATTAAGTGAAATTAACATGGAATTTAATAAAGTGTGTGTACCTCACAGAGCCGGTCCTGACCTCCCTGGGGCCCTAAGCAAAATTCTACTGA
This sequence comes from Umbra pygmaea, assembly GCA_016801145.1. Lineage (NCBI taxonomy): Eukaryota > Metazoa > Chordata > Actinopteri > Esociformes > Umbridae > Umbra > Umbra pygmaea. Next base: position 235 of record JACXGM010006557.1, on the reverse strand, counting down.
GGGGCCCTATTTTTTGAGAGCCATGTCAACTATTTACCATTGTCACACCTGACACCCCAGTGCTCCTACAATCCTCCCTCCATCAAAACAGTTTAGCGCCATCTTTCAATCTAAGAATTAGTAGACCTATACAAAACATGAAGAGGTATAAACAAACAATATTTATTAAATAGAACATGTTCTATATAATATTTAGATAAATGAATACTAAGATTAACATGAATGAGAAATTGTA